>OY757922.1:99860532-100108032 GCA_963585895.1 Sepioteuthis lessoniana | reverse complement strand
AAATAGTTGTAGTCTCAACCCAAACGACAAGGCTAAAAAGGGGCTGAGAGATCTACAAACAATGAGCCGTGCAAGATAGTATTCAAAATGACCCAGATTAAAAGGCATGGAAAAATTCACTCTTAGTTCACAGAGGAGACATAAAGTCTGCTCCCAATGCCAAGTTGAAAAGGGGGCCTTAGGAGGTAACCCCCCTACATCAAAAAAGGTATCTACTACTTTAGTAGATCCTGACAATCTAAAAATTTTATTTGTTTCGCTGCCAAACAGTTTCTTTCTGACAAAAATGAAAGTTATTTATCGCCACACTAAAACATACAACAAATGGGCTTATTGAAAGTTTGGAGAAAGTCACTGAGATGAAAAGTTTTTAAAAAAAAATTTTTATTCTGGAAAGCGCATCAGCGATAACATTGTTCTTTCCCTTGATGTGATTAACAAGGAAATTGTACGCCTGAAGAAGAAGAATCCATCTTGTGATTCTCTGATTTTTATTTGCCATTTGTTTTTAAAGAAATGCGAGAGGATTGTGATCCGTGTACACCAGAACTGGATGAAGGGTAACACTGAGATAAACCTGAAAGTGTTGAAAGGCCGACAATAATGCCAGACACTCCTTTTCAATGGTGGAGTAATTTTTTGGTACCTGTTTAATTTTTTGAGAAGTAACGTAGCGTTTTCTCAATTCCTTCATCATCTTCCTGCAACAGTACTGCACCGATTCCTCTGTCACTAGCATCCACTATCAATTTGAATTGTTTTTTTTAAATTTGGCAATGAGAGAACCGGGTCACCTATTAGGATGCTCTTTTATTCTTTCGAAGGCTTCGTCGCATTTTCTGTTCTACGCATATTTTTTTATTCTTTAGCTGATCAGTAAGAAGACTCCCAATTTCCTCGAAGTTTCTGCAGAATTTTCTGTTGAATCCGACCATGCCCTGGAATCTCATTTGTTGTTTGTGGGGGCAGGATAATTTATGATGGCCCCCACATTGGCTATGACAGGCTTCACATAACGCTGTCCCACTATGTGGCCAAGAAAATTTACAGTTGCTTCACCAAATTCAGACTTGTGCAGGTTAACCGATAGATTCAATTGCTCCATAAGAAGAAATAATGTCCTCATTATCCCGAGATGCTCCTTCTATGTTGTGTTGTAAATGATCACATCGTCGATGTAGACTTCGCAACCTCTCAGATCGTTTAGGAAACGCACCATTCTCTGAAATATAGCAGAGGCATTCTTCATCCCAAAAAGCATCACTTTGTATTGCTATAAGTTGTCGTCAACAACAAATGCAGAAACCTTTTTTGCTCTGTCAATAGCCTTTCTGGAGATCAAATTTATTGACGTATCGCACATTTCCAATCTTGTCAATGCAGTCGTCGATTCGGGGAATTGGAAATGAGTCTGACTTTGTCACAGCAGTTGGCTTACGGTAGTCTGTCACAAATCTGTAGGATCCATCCGATTTGGGCACTAGAATGCATGGGGAGCTCCATTCACCGCTGCTCAGCTCGATGATGTCATTGTCCAGCATATACTTAATCTCCTTTTTGAGATGCTGGAGCTTGATTGTGTTCAGGCAGTAGGGGTGTTGTTTTATGGGTCTCGCATCACTCACCTTGACGTCGTGCAGGGCAGCCGTAGTTTCACCCGGCACATCAGGAAAAATTGTTCTGAAATCGCTGACCAAACCAAGAATATCCTGTTGTTTACTACTAGGTAGATGTTCTATTTTTTTTTTCTCTAAAATCTCTGAATTTTTTAGGTGGGGGATATGTTCTCCAAAGTCCCTATTATCAGTCACGACACTGTCCATTTTGATTTTGATCATTACATTTTCCATTATCTGTTAATATAAGGGCAGGTTTAATATTCGAGTTGTTTTTCTTGATATAACCTTTTATCATATTGACGTGACATATCCTCTTTTTCTTACACCGATCTGGCGTAAGGACTACATAATTTAAGTCATCTATTTTTTCTCTATTACATAGGGACCAAAGAATTTTGCCGGTAGGGTTGATTTGGGATTAGTAAAGACATTAGTACTCTATCTCCCGGTTTAAAATTCCTAACCTTCGTATTTGCATCAAACGTAGTTTTCATCTTGTTCTAGGAGGCCACTAGGTTTTTTGCGCAATTTTAAATGCACTGCTTAACTTCCCTTTGAATTTTGCAACGTATTCCAACAAGGTTTCTTTTGTAGCTTCGGACAGCCATTTTTCTTTTACAGCCTTTAGTGGACCTCTAACAGTGTGACCAAACACCAGTTCAAAGAGGGTAAAACCGAGGGAATCTTGAACAGATTCTCTGGCAGCAAACAGGACTAGATGAACACCCTCATCCCAGTCCTTGTGATACTGATAACAAATTTTTTTCATCCTGGAATTCAGAGATTGAGAAAAACGCTCGAGATTTCCCTGTGACTCGGGGTGGTTGGCACGTACTGTTTGATACACAGTTCGTGCATTATTTGTTGGAACAAACTAGACATAAAGTTCGACCCCTGGTCCGATTAAACAGATAAGGGGATGCTGACAAAACTAAAAAAAGATCCTTGTAAGATCCTTAATAATGCTCTTTGCTTTGATAACCCTTAAGGGAATTGCCTCAGGGAAACATGTGGAAGCAAACATAACCGTGAGAAGATACAGATTCCCAGATTTCGTTCTTTGGAGGGGACCCACACAATCTACTAAAACCTGAGTGAACGATTTGTCGAAAGCAGGAATGGGTTTTAGAGAAACAGGAGGGATTTTTTGGTTAATTTTACCACACACCAAGCAAGTGTGACAGGAACTAAAGTATTGAGCAACGTCTTGTTTTAAACTGGGCCAGTAAAAATGGTTTTGGACTTTTCTGTAGGTCTTGTTAATTCCTAGGTGTCCTGACATAGGTGTATCATGAGCTATATCCAGTATATACTGTCGATATACCCCTGGCACTACAATTTGATGAACGACCCTCCATTCCTCGTCAGGACTCGCACCAAGTGAACGCAACTTCCTCATTAAGACTCCATTGTTTAGATAAAAGCACTCGTTAACCTTATTCGCTTCTTCACTAAGCAAACTCCTTTTAAAAATAGGAATGAGGTCAGGATCTTTTCACTGCTCAGCAATTAGCCTATCACGGCTGAAATTATTACCCACGCCTTCTTCCATAATTCTTAGAGCATGTAGGTGACTACTATATATATATATATATATACACACACACATATAAATATACATGCATACGAGGTGCCTTCAATAAGTTTCCAGACTTTTTAGTACAGGCATTTAAATTTGTCTTATGAGATGACTGACCAATTTTTATGGTTTCAGCTTCAAATGAACAGCTACAGCAGCAATTGGAATACACCCTACTAAAGCCTGATTGTCACAGCTGGTGAATTTCAAAAATACAATCTGGACGTGAGGACAGAAAAAAGATTCAGTTCTTAACTTTACTCATGAACTGAACAAAAGCAATAAAATTTCCTTTTTAGATGTTCTCATTGATACTAACAATAATTATAACTTCACTACCTCTACTTACAAAAAAAACCTCTAATAATAACTCCTCCAACCTCAACTTTAAAAGTGAATGCCCCTTCAGATATAAAGCAATTATTGATAACCTGATATCCTTATGCCAAACTGATCTCCTCCTCCAAAACAATATTTTATAAAGAGGTAGAAAACATAAAACAGGCTCTCATCAATAATGGGTTTCCTAACTATATTGTGATGAACAAATTAAACGTATGATTAAAAATGTTAACTAACAAAATAAACACTGTACCACTCCACCCAGTCAACAAACATTTATCAAACTTTTTTACGGCAACCAAATGCACTGCAATTATAAATCAGATGAAAAAATATTGAAAACATTGATTCATAGAAACATACTCCCCACTGATCCTAATAAAAAATAAAACTTATTATACACTATAATAGATTTAAAACCTCCTACTTAGTCTTTAAAAATAATTCCTCTCCCTCGATTGGAGTTTTGCAAAAATCCAAGGTTATATATCAATTTAAATGTCCTTTAGGAGATTGTATTTCTGAAAATAATAATATACATGTCAGTTTAACCTCAACTATCCTATCGAGAAGACTTACAATGCACCTTTCTGATAAAGTTCCATAGCACAGCATTTAAAAAAAAAACATTGATGCCCTACATCAGAATTATGGAAAATTCTTACCGAAAACTCAACAATATTAAAACATCAAAATAACAAGCAAAAACTACAGATTCTCGAGGAACATTCAACCCAAACTTTATAGAATTAATTTTGAAACCAGTACTAATGTACTTAAATGTCTTTAGCTACTGACGCTATTTATAGACGCAAATTCGAAAATTAAACGTTACACAATACAACAGTACAGACGCTCATTCTTACGAAGTCGTAATGTACATACAAAAGTTACATCACTTTTGTAATACATCCCCCCCTGGTGATGGCCCAAAGTTGGGCAGAAAGTAATTGGTAAATAACTAATTATGGAAGGTTTATCAACCAATTCCCGCTAAATATCATAAGATCAATACAGCAAAACGAAAGGATTAACCAAAAAATATGTAGACAAAAATGCCTATTATATTCAATCAAATATGTAATTATATATATATATATATATATACACACACACACACACACGTGTATATATATACACACACGCCTATATATATATATATATACACACACACACGTATATATATACACACATATGTGTGTATATATATATATATATATATATTTCATCATACAACGTGTGAAAGCTCGTGCGATATCCTGCCCTCATCAGCCGCAAACCAGGGGTGATAACACAGTTTCGGTAGCTCAAAGCGGTACAGGCGCTACCAAGTAGTTTTTGCCACCGGACAGGGTATTAAAAGAATTATATATATATATATATATACGCCAGATCAATTAAGAGCGGAGATTACATTGGACGTCCATCTTCATTTTTAGTGTACAGTTTGTGATTTAAAAAAAAACGCGTTTACTTTCGACCGCTGATGTTATTACGCGTTTACAGTAACCGTTTCTTACGTAATGACACGGGAATGGTGGTTCCGCGTGTATTTCATTCATGCTGAAAACTTCTCGCTTTCGACCAAATTCAAATTGATGGATATTGCGCCGTGGTCTGAAGACGATTTGAGGCAACTTTCAAACTGCGGCTAGTGATTCCTATTTTTGAAAGAAACGAAATGACCGAGTGTCCTATAAAACCACGACAACCAACCTCAATAGGAATCACATGGCATATCCAACCCTTTTCCGCACTGTCGACACGCAGCGTCTCGTATCGGTTTTTCTTCCACTTGTGTGCTTCCTCCCGACTTTCTTCCCAGGGGACAGTCAATTCTATGAGGAGGACACTCTTCTTTGAATCCGACCATGCTACAATGTCCGGCCGCTTTTCTGTTTGAATAATGTGAACTGGAAATTGTAGTGATGTCTTGAGATTCGCTGAAACTTTCCAGTCACTAGCTCCGTTCAGTAGCCTCATATTGGGAATTTTTGTTTCCTCACAGGACATTCCCCTTCCTTGAGGAACTGAATTATGGGTTCCTTGGCTGTAACAGGTTGTTGGTTTACTGTCTCACATTGTACTCTTAACAACTCTATGAACACCTTGTTATGTCGCCATGTGTACATCAGAAGCAATTGTGAACATGCAGATAGTACATAGTGCAAGGTACCCCGATCACTTTTACACGACAAGTACAGATCCGAATCGGTATATCCCCATAATTTTAGGTTGGTCGCATTTGGTAAGAGATCATAAGTAGAGCGAAGAAGGAATGATATCGCCAGTGGTTCCATTGCAATTAAGGATTTCCACGATAATTTAATTGGTTCGATATCATTCCATTTTGTCCAAGCACATTGTTTGGCCTGAGTAACAGCACTGGCTGTTCTTTGCTCCTTCTCAAACATCCTGACTTCTTCGCTCACCATATCTCTTTTTCCCTTATGGCTCCCTTTGGAGAATACCTTTTTGCTCGTGCTACCCAGCCTAGCTCAATTGGTTTGAGTGACGCCTATAATGTCTTTGATTCGTAAGCTGCATTCCGTCTCCTGAGCGCCCTTAACGGCCGACCACTTCCTACCTGATTTTATTTCTGGATACGCTTCCCGAATGATCTTGTCGGCTGAGTCCTTCATCATCATGTGAAGGCGTACTTTCCCAATTTCGAAAAACAAGGAGGAACTCCGAGCCACTTACGCAGGTATTTGTTGCTATACTGTTGAATTCGCTCAACGTGAGATATTGCAGTCTCATACATCTGTAAGGACCACAAAAGACGGGGTAGTGTTGTTGTTTGGTTAACGCACTAAAGAACGCAAATAGTCTAGGGAACGAATGTACACTTCCGCCTTTTATATCCACAACTCAAAAGATGGCCGAAACGGTGCTTCCGTTTCTTACTAACCAATATACTACATCCCTCCCCACTTAGCTTACAACTGCACACACATTTTAATGACACCAAGAAACATCCATAGGTCCCTCCCCGGAACTCCGGCAAGAACTACCATTACTTGTGGGGAATATTGTCCGACTCCCGGACATAGTCACATCATCAATAGCTTCTGGATATTCCTGAGCCGCAATTTCCCCAGTTAAGGACATGGCACTGGGTCAAACCCTTTTATGTCTGGTTTCATACTTTTGGCTTTATTCTCAGCATTGTTCCTTCTGTCCTCTTCTTTGCGTTTCTAAAAACGTGTCCTCATTTGAGTTCTGGGATGTTCATCTTCCAAGCTGTCACTGGTTGTTGAGGGGCTGCTATCTCTGTAGGGTGCAGGTAGCTGTGCAACAGATGTTGAGTGCCTTGTAACTGTTTGTTCCCGACTCCCCAGAGGTTGCCTGGATTCTTCTGATCCTCTCACGACAAGTTCTGTTGGAATATTCACGCGAACATGATCGACATGTTTTTTCCATAAACGACCATCCTCTAACCGCACTCTAAAAGTCAGTGAGCCAAAACTCCGGCCAGCTATTTTAGCCTCCCTTGAAAATTCACCACACAAACGGTATCTCCAATATGGAACATCCTTTCAACACGATTTTTATCCGTCGTTCTTTTAGCATTATCTATTTTTGTGGTGATTTGGGTAGATAAATCTGGATACACAAGGTCTAGATGTGATCGAGGCTGACGGCCCATTAATAGCGTTGCTAGTGATTGACCCGTTGTTGATTGCGGGAATAAACGGTATCGGGCCAATACACGCAATAATCGCGTTTCCAAATCCCCAGTAACTTTTTTTAAAGCCTACTCTTAATGGTTTGCACAGCATGTTCAGCCACTCCATTCGAGGAGGGGTGATATGGTGCACATCTAACATGCTTAATGCCATTTAGGGCACAGAACCTGGAAAATTCCTTACTAGTAAAACTGCTAGCATTGACAGATACGATCACATGTGGACTCCCATGTGTCGCAAATGTGCGTCTCAACATCCTTTCTGTTACTGAAGAAGATGGTGATGACACAACATGTGCATCTATATATTTATTGTGAGCGTCGACAATCACTAAAATCCACTTGCCCTGGATAGGGCCCGAATAATCCATGTGTACTCGGAACCAGAGCCTCCCAGGCCGTTCTGCAAATCCCTGATTCAAATCGGTCCATTCAATTTGATTGCAGGTAGCAGAGATATTAATTGGCAACTTGTCCAGCCGATCTCTTCCAAGAAGACTTGGTCCAGATCCGGGTGCAACTAGCACTCTTAAATCATATATTTTGCCCTGGTATTTGACCTTCAGGTTAGCAACTACATTTGGTATAATGACCTCATCTGAATAGCACCGTAACCTCAGTATTGTCCTCTTTTTAGAGTCTTGCGTACGGTAGTAAGTCAAACTGTTTTTTGCTTATCAGAGTCGACGAACACCCGGTATCAATTTACATTTCGCTCTGGACGTCATTTAATTCAAGTTTACAAGTATATGGTTTATAGTTACTGTATCTGGTAGACAATAAGAGTATGTCGTGTGTCTCTTGTATGTGATGCGACATGTTTCCCCATTGTTCATTTTTATAATGTCTGAAAAAATGGTTTTTATTGTTGCATTTAAAGCACGTCTTTCCACATGCTGGACACTGTGAGCGTCTCTCGTGCCATTTTCCACCGCATCCAAAACAATTTTTTTTCTTTTGTAATTCAAATGTATTAGATACCACACAATTTTATTTACTTCATCCGTTTCTTTTTCTTTTATATGTGCAACATTAACCGTTGCTAATTCCATTGCTTTAGCCATTTTAACAGCTTCTTCTAGCAACTTGTCTAGACAATAATTTTTCTTGAATTTTATCGTCCTTTAACCCACACACAAATTTGTCACGCAATGCTCTTTTCAACGACCCAAATTCGCATGTAGAAGCCAAATGTTTAAGGCAAGCAAGAAAATTAGAAACTGACTCACCCTCCTCTTGTTTAGCATTGTAAAACTTGAAACTCTCTGCGACTACAAGATGTTTAGGTTTAAAATGCTCCAGCAACAGCTGTGTAATTTCCTCCAAAGATTTGTCGCTTGGTTTTTGAGGGGTACATAAATCCTCCAAGACCCTGTACGTCTTTTCTCCAATTGTACAAAGCAAAATTGTTTTGCATTTTGTTTAGTTTCCACATCCAATATCGTTTGCGATAAAAACAAAACAAAACAAAACAAAACTGTTCCACGCGGTCGAGGTAAGTCGAGATATTTCCTGACTCCGTGCAGAATTCCTCTAAGTGTCCGAGTAATGGTATTTCTTGAGTGAGAACAAATCCTTGTGGCCAAATGTTGTAGTTTGGTTAACGCACTAAAGAACGCAAACAGTCCAGAGAACGAATGTACACTGCGAGAAGTAATCACTTCCGCATTTTATATCCACAACTCAAAAGATGGCCGAAACGGTGCTTCCGTTTCTTACTAACCAATATACTACAGGTAGCAGACCATGTTGGTAACACCAATCCTTCATCTTTCCGGGTAGACAAGTTTTGTCGATTGATTTAAGCCCCTTCAAGGCTACTTTCTGGATCTCCTGACCCCTATGACGATCAGTCAGTGGGATTGCATAAAGACGTCCGAGACTCTTTACCGGCTTCTCCCTGACTGTTGGGATCTTATCACCCCCCCTAAGTTTGAAATGGATCTCCCTGACGATAGCCTTCGACTTTTCTTTGGCTTAGCCTTCATTCTCGCCCATGTGAAAAGGTCATAATACCTTTGTAGTAAACCATCGGCAGCGATTTTGGATGGGACAAGAATGGTGATGTCGTCCATAAAAGTCCTGGAAGGAGGAAGTGTCAGATGTTCATTTTTCATCACTCCTTTCGACGTATTTGCTGCACCTCGTAATATGAGTTCCATAGCCAGAACGAAAAGAAGTGAGGAAATCACACAGGCCATCATGATGCCGATCTCAAGTGCCTGCCACTTGGTACAATCTTTAACGGTAAATTTCATGAAGGCTGCATTGAAGTATTTCATTATGATTTCCCCAACCTTGCTAGGGAAGTTGGAAAATTCGAGGACCATTCGGATTAAGTGGTGCGGAACTGAACCGTATGCAGTGGCAAAATCAAACCAGATTACATGTACTTCTGTTTTGTCCCCTTTGGCTGAGAGTATTGTGACGTGGTATGCTACAGAGAGAGGGAAGGGGAGGTCAATTCCCCTAACCTTCTGTGTTTGAATCAACAGGCACTAAGACTGACCGTTAAAATGATATATGAATGGAAGTTAGCTCCCCGCACTCTATGACCTGCATTCTGTTGAACAAAGAAAGGAATCCAGGTCACGCGGGTGTCGTGACCGGATGGAATAGTGGGAGAAGAAAAAAGGGAAATGATTGGCCCATAGACCCTTTACGCCAAAATGCCATTTTCCGTTAGAGAAATTTGGAAAAGAATCTTCAGTTTTGGGTCAGAAGTCAGCGTAGAAAGACATGCTGATTTTCTGCCTACTCCAGGGAAAGTCTCCCATAAAAAGAGTAGAACAGAGTCTTTGGACAGAAGTTAGCAGAAAAAGACGCTGACCTCAGCCGACTCCGGGAAGGTCACTCGCCCGTGAAAAGAGATAAAGAAATCTGAACATTGAAACTTGTCAAAGATAAGTACAACTTAATCTGTTTTCCTTCTACAAATTCCTAAATATTGGAAAGTTACATGTATTCAAAAAAGAAAGAGAGAAACTGAAAAGATTCTGTTTCATCAATAGTAAATTAGTGAATGAACTTTGTTACACGCTTCAGTCTGGTGACTTAGACATTTTCTCAAGTAAAAGAAGAAAGAAAGAAAGAAAAAGGGAGAAAGAAGAAAAGGACTGTTGAGAGACATTCATGTTTGATACTTCCTGTTGGCTTAATATTGCCGGAATTTTAAAATGAAAAGAGAAAAGAAAAAGGAACTGTTTCTTAAATCTTATCATTATTTGTTTAGTCGTCACCAATTAAAACTTTGTTATATTTTAAATGTACCCTTGTGTTGAAATCTTTTGGTTGTGTTATTTCCTTTATCGGTGTGTCTTCTTTTGCATGTATCTGTTTCAGCTTCGTATCACTTTCATTAATTCTTGCTAAACTAACTTAAAACATTACAAGAGAATTTTGGACATTTGACTACAGTTGATATTTTCTAACCTCAAATTCGGCTTTTCCGCTATCTGAGGGGGTAGGAAGACAAAGGACTTGGTGGTGTATGTGAAAGTGAATTGGTACCCCCTTACCGATGTCCGAGATCAGTCTAGCCCCAAATTAACCTCCACATTATTTGCCGTTTTACCATATGCCCGAAATAGGAGTCTTGACTAGGATTTATTTTTTTTGGAGGGTCAAGCGCCAGACTGCCCTCGACTTCACATGCGCATAAAATGGACTCTTGTCCTGGGATAATTATTTATGCAGCGTCACAGTATTGAGTTCCATATTGTTTGTGAATGTTCCAGACATCCTGGGAAGCCAGGTATCTCAGCCTTCTGAACAGATGTATTTATATAATGATTGCTCATCAGAAAGGTTGTCATACGGTGAGCAAGAACTCCGAAAAATATTTTCCCCTCTACATTTAGGAGGGATATTGGGTGAAAATTTGTGATATCTCTTGACTGCATTTTTCTTTGGTATCCAAATACCATTAGCCAGACACCATTCCTGTGGTACAACACCCTTCTTCCAAACCTGCTGAAGGAGGACAGTGAGTTTCCTGAGGACATGGGGGCAGTTTTTATATAACTTGTACAATATCCCATTCATGACCGGGGCACTACCTGCGCGGGCCTTATGGACAAAATCTCCGACTTCCTTCAGTTTTATCCCGCTATCATCAAACATTACTGTTGGATCTCGGGGTTTTGGTAAATCTCATAGAGGAGGTATTGGGATACCGTTTAAATCATTTGAGTATGTCATCCTCAAGTGGTTCTCGAGTTCCTCCTTCGGTAAATCAAGCTTTCCACTCGTTGATTCCACGAAAAGTTTTTTGCGAAAGGATAAGGATTTGAGTATCATGATCTTCGAGCCTGACGCTTTTTCTTTTGATGTTTTGGTGTCAAATATAACTCTGCAGAAGATGTCATTTGTTGATCAATGGGACCGTTAAGATAGGTGGTGAGCAAAAAAGAAAGATCCTGGTCTAAGATAGTCAAAGTAGCTGTCTGATTACCCTTGGGCCACTGAATCCTTTGCTTGCTAGGAATGTCTCCAGGATGCTGACACTCAGCAATGGGGTCCTGAACACTGTGAAGGATTTCCTGATTTATAAACCCATAATTCGGTTTACATTCTCCGGTAGGAGATTTACATCGTTTACTCCAGCGTGCCTTGTGGAGTCATGTATATATATATATATATATACATACACACATACATATCTATGTATATATACACACACACACACACACATTTTATATATATATATATATATATATATATATATATATATATATATATATATATATGAAGATCATTAAATAAGTTTCTATGTATATATATACACAGACACAGACACACACATTATATATATATATATATATATATGAAGATCATTAAATAAGTTTCCAGAGTATTTTTGTATGGGCACTTTTATTGATAGTATACACATGAAACACTAGCCCCTTCGAAATAATCTCCTCATCATCATCCCTCACAGACTCCCTGCCTTCCTTGAATCTCTTATGCCACTCAAAAACTCATGCTTGATTCATACAAGATGCTCCAAAAGCAGTCTTAAGCATTTCTGTGGCATTTTTTCCAAGTTTAAAACACAATTTTATTGCATCTCATTCTTCTAAAGTGTCCTCATGTCCAGATTGTATTTTTGAAATTCACTAGCTGTGACATTCAGGCTTTAGTAGGGTGTATTCCAATTCCTGCTGTAGCTGTTCATTTGAACCTGAAATCATAAATATTGGTAAGTCATCTCATAAGATGTATAGCAATAACATAGTGAATTGTCAAGAGTATATGACAATTTTAAATGCCTATACAAAAAAGTCTGGAAACTTATTGAATAAACATCCTACTTTGCATAGTGGTAAGATAAAATGGTAAAACATTATTGAGATGGAGCTACCTTTACCACTTTCCTGAGTTTTCTTGCACAAGATAGATGATTGTTTAAAATGTGAGACATATACCTGCTACATCTAGTTCATGATTCAGTAATGTTTTCAAAAAAATAGATTAGTGCAAAAAGTAATTATTCTTTGAAATATACTAGATTTGATATGTATATTTCTCTGCTTCTTTAGTCCAAGTTTGAATTAGATTAAAAGAAAATGAATGATATTTCAATATTAGATGTTAAAAAAGTCTTTCTATCAGGAGTTTTTATTAACTCCTGATAAAAATTAAAATTGACTTCACTTAACAAATCTGAGGAGGGTGTTTAGAGGAGATATTCAATTTGAGTATTTATTATATTTCATCAATTCATTTAAAAAAAATCAATTTTTAGCTTAGTAGCCAATAGTTTAAATCAAGAAATGCAGAGAAGTTGCTAACATGATTATTTGTATACGAGGAGACTTGTCACTCAGACTTCAGTGAAAACCAGTTGCCATGACTGATGTGAAAAACTTATAAAGAGCAAAATAATAATAAACGATTTCTTTTCCATCTGATGACTGAGTTTTTTTTTAATCAATTTTCCTCCTTAAATCATTTAAATTAATTTAAGATTCACACACACACACACATATATATATATATATATATATATATAAAAAGTTTTTTCATATCAGCAGTAGCTATAGTGTTTTTCACCTAAGTCTCAGCTCTCTCAGACTCTTCTCAGTATGGTAGCTGATTTCAGTAGTGCTGTGACCTGGATGTCTCAATCCTTTTTTGGATCTCCCATTTACCCAGTCTCTTTTCTGATGGGTTCAACAATAATTTGTATCTCTGTCACTTTCACGTACAATAACTTTTTCAGTTCTCCAACAAGGTTAAAGTATTTGTCCAGTTTCTCGTTTTCCTTAACTTTTTTTCTTTAATCTGCTGGAATAGCCTAGTTTATATGTCGACGAGTTCCTCTCTTCTTGTTGACAACAATTAGCTCTGGTCATTTGGCCTGGACTGGCTGATTCATTTGTATCTTAAAATCCAAGAGAATTTTGATTTATTTTCCTAGACAAATTCTAGTCTGTACATCAAGTCCGTATGGTCAAAATTTAGTTACTTGCACAGTTCCCAGTGGATCGCCTTCCCCATTTAGTTATTCCTGCTCTTGTACTCTTTCTGTGTTAATTCACTGCATTCACTTATATTATCATTATTTTATTATAAAACATTTTTTGTGTGCATATTATTGAATACAGATCAGAAGATTAACCTTGTTTATTGTTGAAAATAACATTTGTTAGAAAATTTTGTATTTATATTGAAAAATACACACATGCTTAGATACATTTCATTTTCAAGCACACATGCATAGACACACATCAGATTGAGTTTGACCCATTTAGCAAAACTTAAGTACAGGACATAAAGAGTTAATAAAAGCTCTTCATTTTCAGTCTAGTTATCTTGTTACATGATTAATATTATTCAAACATTGATCACTTTAAGTAAAGTTGACAACAGTAGTCGAGGACGACCAGAAGGCTCCCTTTTCAATAGCTACTACATTGTGGTGTATGGGAGGGCGCTACTCCTTTCCCTGGATTGCTCCACTTTACCCTTGATATGTACCTTGTATTGCAGGGTGTTAAGAAAGGAGGTATCAAATACCATTTTTAAATGGGATGATGCAACTGGGGATTGAACCCAGGTCTCTTGGACCATTGGCGAACATTCTACCCACTAGACCAATGATCACTTAAATATCATTTAGATATTGATCACTTTAAAGTAGTAGTTGTACAAGTGGTGACATTATACAAAGTTTTAAAGAAACCATTTTTTTTCATCCTTCAAATCCTTTTCCTTTTAAAAATTCTTTACTAAAACTAAAGAGTTAAACTAAAACTACTTTATAAATTACAATTCAAAAGAGCAAAGTAAAAACAAAAACAAAGACATCAACACATATTTAATAACAATAATAGAATTTTGAGAATATAAAAATTTAATCAACTTGAATGTCCTCAAAGTTATCAAAGTCTGAGTCATTAGTTTCTGTGAAAAAACCTCAAATATATATATATATATATATATATATATATATATATATATATATATATATATATATATATATATATGCCTCTCCTTATTCATCCAGTGGATAGAATTAATTTAATAAATGGAATCTTAAAAAAAATGTACCATTCTCCTCAAGAAAGTTTTTTATGTTTGTTTTTTTAGTTTTTGTTCCCATTCACCAACGCCAATATTATTTCTTTATAGTCACCAGATAGGTCATCCTGAAAGAACAAAAATAAATTAATTTAAGAAATATATAAATGCACCACAATTTTTAAAAATTGAAAATACTTTTGAAATTTTTTAATATTTACTTCATTTTGATTTGAATCTTCCTTCACTGAAGTTTGTAAAATAACTCATCATATGAGATTTTTAGATATAATCAACTAGAAAAGAAATTTCAAGTACTTTCCCAATTTATGTGTTGGCTTATTTCTCTTATAGATGCAAACTTAATTGGGTTAATATTCATAAAGTATTTTTAATCCTTTCTAACTCAGGCTTTTGCTCTGTAAAATAAACAGAAGGAAATAATTTTTTAAAATTTAATCCATAACATTTAATTTGAACAGTTGCCAAGAGGCAATTCTTTTCTTATTATTATATTCAAGGATTGACTTTTGGCTTATTGACAAGATTGGAACTTTAAGGATTCTACAAAGACAATGCATCTTGATTTGACATTCAAATGATATGATGGAAGAATAAAAAAGTCTAATGGCATTATAAGATATTGTTTGGGCTCTTTGCATTTGTGGTAAAGGATGCTTTGGTCTTGAAACTATGCCTGACCCCAGAGTGATTATCTGATGAAAGCTTTGTTAGTTGCATAGCTGTTTTTTTTTTAAATTTTTGTCATGGCATGTGTATATAATGTTATTTGCTAAACACTTCCAGTAAAGTTGGATTGATACCAGAAAAAAAACTAGTGACAAAATGGTCTTAATGTCGGTGAATTCAAATTAACATCACTGAATTAATAATTCATTATCATAATCTTGTATAGGGATTTGCATATAAATTTTGTGGAAATTCCATATGCATTCATGTTCAGTGTAATGATGTATCATCTACTCAGTTAATTGAAACCTTATATTCATTGAATTATTATTTCATAACTGGAAAGTTGTAAATACAACAAAGAATTATATGAAAAAGCTGTATCGTGATCTGACATTACCATGATGCGACAGTAAACAACAAAGTCTGTGGATATTGTAAGATTCTGCTGGAATGATCTCATTTGTAATGAGGCTTTGGCACTAAAACTTGATACCAGAATCATAATCTGATTAAAGTTTTGTTGGCCACTTAACAATTGTTTTTTTTTACAGTAGGATGAACATATAATAATATCATTGTTCACTTATTTTTTCTTTAATTATGAAAATAAAAGATTATGTTCCATTTAGTTATTTCAAAACATTGGTTAAAGAACAGCACTGAAATTAGAAAGATTAATAAGGAAAATGCAGGAAATTTTAGTTGGAAGAATCTGTGATAAATTTACAGGAGTAAAATATTCTATTTTAAAGCAAAATTACAAATGAAAATGTTTTGTTGGGGAGTCCCTATGGCTAATGTGATGGATTGCGACATTGTAGTAAGTAAGTTCAAACTCAAGTCATGCAACCACATTCACTTTCAAGCTCGTACCATTGGAAAATGTGCGAACCCTCATACCTCCTCCCCCAGCACCACTACTGTTTGTCTATTAGGAAGGTTTAGGCATTAAATAAGCCACAAAGTTTGATATGCTGTTAAACAAAGAAACCAAAAATGTATTGTATATTTTGTTCTTCCAAATGAAAAAAAAAAGTTAAATAATGTCATTTCAATAATTTGGAAATTTTCAGCTTTGAACACATTCTAGTAAAATATCTTGAATTGATTGGATAATTTTGAGTGTTAAAAATTGATAATAATATATTTTGATAATTGTTATAATATATGGTTAACAGGTTAATCCTATAGAATTGTTATATAAATGATAATAACAGCTAATTTTAAATTTGTTAGTACTGAGAGTTTTTTGCACTGGTTTGAAATTCATATTTCCTTCTGTGATGTAAACTTTCTTGGGCTCCAATATTAAATTATATCTTCAAGCGCTAAAATTATATCTTCAAGCGCTAAAATTATATCTTCAAGCGCTAAAATTATATCTTCAAGCGCTAAAATTATATCTTCAAGCGCTAAAATTATATCTTCAAGCGCTAAAATTATATCTTCAAGCGCTAAAATTATATCTTCAAGCGCTTAAATTATATCTTCAAGCGCTAAAATTATATCTTCAAGCGCTAAAATTATATCTTCAAGCGCTAAAATTATATCTTCAAGCGCTTAAATTATATCTTCAAGCGCTAAAATTATATCTTCAAGCGCTAAAATTATTTCAAGCGCTAAAATTATTTCAAGCGCTAAAATTATATCTTCAAGCGCTAAAATTATTTACAATGTAAATTTCTTGTTGAAGAGTATTACTAAAGTGCAAACTGGATAAATTTATTATACTGTTATCAATATGCCGTAATCTACTTTATTATAATGTAAAAGAAAAGGATCTTATTACATATCTGCAAATTTATTACATAATAGAATGAATAATCTTTGCTATTTATTTATTCTATGTGAGCTATTTACAAACCAGAGCAATTTAAATTGATCAAAACATTCATAATGCAACATGCAATTAATAAATCCACATTTTGGGTACATACACACTATCCAACTTTGTCCTGTCGGTTTGGGCTGTAGAATACACCAAGTACATCTCTGTAGTGGGGTAAGACCCCCTCCCAGCAAAGAGTGTCCTGGGTATGACACTAAATAATCTGATGGTGAGGTTCCAGTAATGCTGGAGCTTTGAGGAATGCAGAGTACCCTTTCATTGCCATCACTCCCAGGTCCACTCAATCCTAGAGTGGTAGCACCTGATAGGGTCCTATCTATGGGTCAAATTGAAATAAACTGTGAACTTATACCGAACTGAATTGTTTGAACTAGAACTATTTTTGTATATTAAACTGAATTGTTTGAAATAGAACTGTTTATATGTATAGAAATGGATTATGCATTAAATAACCTATAATGATTGATGTGCCATAAAATTAAACCAAATTAAACATCCAACTAATAAAAAAAGAACAATTTTTTTGGTAGAGAATAGAATATAAGGTTTATTGATTTTATGGTGATATAAAATGATAACAACAAAAAAAAGAGAAACAAACAGCAAAGGAGTGTCTCTGTGGTGCAGTGGTTAACATACTGGACTGTGGCCCTGAAATAAGTGAGTTCAAACTCCATTTGAGCTATTAGGTTCACTTTCAGAGTAATGCCCTTGAGGAAGATATGAAACCCCTTATCTCCTCCCCCCAGCAAAAGGTTAAGGGTATTACTGCTGCTCTACAAGGACAGCTTTGATATTAAATAACCCACAAAGGTTGATATGCCATTAAACAAAGAAACCAAAACCAAACAGTAGAAGATAAAACTATTGTCAAAATAGAAAAAGTTTTAAAAAAGGCAAATTAGCATTAATTACTCCCCCCCACTAAATCTTCTGCTCCTTCACTACCATCACCTTCATCTTCTAAGGATTTTGTATCCCTGCCTCAGACTAAAATTACCCCAAAACACAACTTTTACACAACTGGACGATCTGAAAAGGAAATTCCCCACTAAAAGGTTTATTGAAGCATTTTTCTCTTCCTTTGACTTTGCAATTGTAAAAAAGGTAAGAATTTAGCAAAAGAGAGAATGTTTGTGAAATATGAAAGAAATATCGCTATAAAGACTGAAATATAGAAAACAAAATAAAAAAAAAACTATTCAGCTTTGTATCAATATTCAAAATTCAGAGTAAATTAGTTGAAGACCTTAAGAATTTTTTCTATAATTCAAAGGCTATTGATAGTAACTAAAAACAGTCCAGGAGCCCAACAAATCTGGACTATAGTGGGGCAGGCCAGTTAACCATATAATTCCTGCTATTAGCTTGGTTCTTTCATCCGTCTTTGAGAAAACCTGCACAATTTTTTTGTTCGAAGGGATCCCATATATATTCATCCCTCATTTCATTAGGCAACCAATGTAACATTTTCTTGGTACATTGATGGTAGATAGAATTAAAAGGACTGAAATTTGTGATCATCCTTCGAGTCTCTTAATCCCAGACATGTTTTTTTCTTTTTCGAGGATGCAACACCACTAATCAGGAAATAAGGGATGGAACCCTTATGATTAAACGTCCTAGACCAGATGTTGATGCAAAAAGGATAAGGATAGCCACTGGAAAGAGACACTAAAAATTTTAGTTGTTTGTTAACCATTACAAGAGTCATAATATGTACAAGATAAAAAGGGTTTTGTATGAGGGTAAATCTCTTTCTTCCGATCAACTTTAAAGATCAGTTTAAGTAAAGATCACAGGTGAAAGAGAGATTGTCCTCCATGTATTTTGGTTAGAAGAATATTTTTTGATTGTATAGTCAGAGAGGAACTAACTTTGAATGGGATAGTGTTCCAAGCTATATATAACCTTTGAACATGTCTAAACACCAGCTACCATCCTGATATGCATCCACATGATTCTAACTTAGTCCCTTCAATAACCATTGTGACAACATAAGCAATAAACCACACGTGAAATCTCTTATTTATTTAAACAAGATTATAAGGGCTTTCTTGAAATTGATAGCAACTAAGATTCTTGCAAAGTAAAAATGGTAGAAAAGAGTTATTATTATTTGGTGAATAGAAAGAACATTTGTGGGTTGAACTGGGGTCAGCTATTTTTTCTTATTTTTAAAATTTATTGTCATTTATGCCCTCTATTCAGTTATTTTTATGCCCTAAACCTCTACATTATGCTTTGTCAGTTTATCTGTTTTTATCCTTTACTAGTCTAAGTGGAGATGGAGGAATTTGTTACAAATTTCATTCAATAGGCTTTTATTTTCTTTTTCTTTCAATATCTTTTTCAAGTTCTTTAGAGAGAGAGAGAGAGAGAGAGAGAGAGAGAGAGAGAGAGAGAGAGAGAGAGAGAGAGAGAGAGAGAGAGAGAGAGAGAGAGATCCCCACAGGAAATTTTATTCTATAAGATTTGGTTTGGTTGGGTTTTATGGCATATCAACCATTGTAGGCTATTTAATGCCAAATCCTCTTTATACATATATCAAATATATGAATTGTAAACACATTTTGATGACATTTTTAGATGAGCTTGAGCTCTTTTTTTTGCACACAATTAAATGGTTTCATGCCTTGCTATGTAACAGTAACAATTTAACATCAGTCATTTATTTGCACACATTTTAATGGATATGATTTGTAAGTAAATAGTTTGTTGGTAATTTCTTTTTTAAATTAGGTAGAACTAATTTGTACACAAGTATTGCTATTGTTTCTATATAATTAAAGATTTCAATTATTGCTATCTAACACTTATAGTTCTATTGAATATTAATCTTTTGCTTGCAGACCGTGAAGTAGTTACAAGTATAGTTCATCATTGTCATCATGTTGCGCCATCATCAGGACAATTATAGTTATTTAACACTAATTATTCTATTCAACACTTTTCATTCATTTACACACAGTCAAACATTTCTGAGTATTGCTATGTATCACTAACAATTCAATTAAACATCAGTCATTTGTTTATGAACAGGTAAATGATCAAACAGTTCTATTCCTAGCAATTCAATTCAGCATGTCATTTGTTTGCAGAGTTTAAATGTCAAACAGTTCTATTTGACCCATAAATAGGACCCTATTTACATTTTTCAGAGCTCCAAGGCTAGAGCCTTGCCATCAGATTGTTTAGTGTCATATCCAGGACACTCATTTGAGGGAAGGGTCTAACCCCTCTGCAGAGATGCAGTCAGTGTATTCTACAGCCCTAACCAACAGGGCTCTCATTTTATAGGGTTGTTTTTTTTTCTTTCAATATCCTTTACAAGTTCCTCATATATATATATATATATATATATATATATATATATATATATACACAAGCAGTCAAAAGTAATTGGCCTCTCTCAAAATTTTTATTTCTCATCCTAAAAGTGTTATTTTTAATGAAGCTTGTTAAGCTCCACAATATTTTTATTTATTATACTGAATACAAGTTTACCTGAGCCACGTTGAATACAAATTAAACCAAAAGAAAAGCACAAAATACTCTTTCAACTTTTGATTCATAAAAATGCCCCCCCCCTTTCAGCTGTTATCACTGCTTCATAGATTCTTAACATTCTTTCTACCAAAGACTCGAGGTAGACTGAAGATAGTTCTTCCCAACTTTCCTGTAAGAGTTGCCAGAGGTGAGCCACACTTGTGGGTTGTTTAGCTTAGACTTTTTTTGTCAAGTTTATCACACACCAGTTCAATAGTATTAATTGTGCCGGCCAAGATATCAGTTGAAGGACATGCTGTTCCTCTTTGCTTTTAATGTGCCTCTGGCAGAGTTTACTAGTATGCTTTAGGTCATTATCTTGCACGAGTTAAAAATCCTTGACTCAAAAGCTGCATTCCAGATGGGATTGTGTGATGCTGCTGTATGCTGTGATAACTGGATTCAGTTTGCCCTTCACGTGGTGCAAATTTTCAACTTTGCAATTGGTAAAAGTCCTCAACTCACCATAACAGAGCCCTCTCCATGCTTTATGGTTGGTATGATACTGGGGGTTGCTGCTCTTTCATCAACTCTTCAACTCACACAGACCTTCCCATTTGACTGAAAGATTTTGATCTTTGATTAGTGAGTCTAAAGGACTTTATTCCACTATTCTATTGTCTAGTCTTTGTGCACCTTGGCCCACCAGAGCCTTTTGATATTGTTTTGCTTCCTTAACAGTCGTTTCTTGACAGCAATTCTGCCATATAGGCCAGCTTCACAGAGTCTTCTTCTCCTCACAGTGGGTGTTAACACATTTTTTCACAACATTGGTTCAGTTGGGCAGTGACGTTTGGAGCAGTCAGCCTTCTGTCATGCAAACTGGTGACTCTAATGAAATTGTCCTCTGCTCTTGTTGCTTTTGGTATATCAGCCCGACTTTTGGTCTTGTTTGATCCCACTTCTTGATATCTCCTAACAGTAAAATCCACTGTAGTTCTCGGAATTAAAAAAAAATTTCTCTTCTTAAATCAACTTCTTTTTTTTTAAAGAAATGATCTCTTGTCTTTGTTCAAGTGTACGTTCACATGTTTTGAGCATTTTGTTGGGAAAAAGTTTTGATTCAAAAGAAAGTTCCAAAATTTAGGTTTTATTTGAAACAAAATAAGAATAAGAGATTTCACTACTGGGCAAAGAACTTTAACAAAATAGATAATAAAAGTTGTATCTAGTAAGTAGTAATTCAACACAATGTAGTCTAATGTATAAAAATTTATTTATTTTCACATTCCTACAAATTTTATTCCCCCTTAAACTTTCCTTATATTGAAATTTTTACCCCTATTAATTTCTTTATATTGAAAATTTTTATCCCTCAAATTCCTTTAAAAGAGAATTCACGAAGTGGTATAATGTAACTTTTGGAAAATATTTTATTCATGCTCAGTACTAAAAAAGAAAAATGCCTTTAAATCCATTTTTCAAAAGATATCTGGTTATATTAAACTCAAAGTTACTGAGGAAGACTTGTATTTAGTATAATATTAATAAATAAAAATATTGTGGTGCTTAATTTGTTTCATTAAAAATAATACTTTTAGGATGAGACATTAAAATCTTTTAGTGTAGCCAAATACTTGTGACTAGTAGTATTGTTATGACTACAGTGAATTTAAGGTAAGTGTCTAGGAGTATATCTGGTCGCCAGCAATCATAACACAAAAATTTGACACAAACAAAGAATAGTCAAGTAAAACAAGGGTTTGAAATGCTAAACTAAGTTTATTTACAGGGGAATGAAACAGGGGAATAGGAGGTATACAAAGGTAAAATAGACAAAATCATGTAAGATGGGTGAATGTAATGTGTGGGGGTTGTATGTAATTTTGGTTATTTCAGTGGATGTGCGTCCGTAATTTACGGTTATTGCTCTCTAAATTATTTCCAACACAAAACTTTACAATCGCGTAAAAGAAATGGAATAGAACACAACGAACATTAAACAACAAACAAATTCATATGCATATAACAGAATATGAAAACAAACAAAATACATGATGTGTAAATGGCCTTTTGGAAAATAAAGTTTGGCAAGAAGTGTATGTTAACGGAGTCCGTAAATAAGTCGTTCTTACTTACATTAAGTTCATGTCTTGTTTTATGATTGTGGCGACAGCGTGTCGCGTTAATGAAAGAAAGTTTGTCGGGTTTTTCTTTTAAATGTGATTCGCGGCCATTTGAAGATAGGTCATGAACTTTATTTGAGGAAGGAAATGAATTTGCCGGACATAGTATCGGCTACTGCTTTACTGGCTTAGTGGCTTGTGGTTTAGTCTTGTCTTCGTCTGTGTGTAAGTGTAAGTTTGTGTGTAAGTCTGTGTGAATGGCTCCCTAACTCTGTGTTATTTATATCCTACAGGTGGATCAAAGAATCGTCCTAAAATTTTAGCGCGTAGACATTTATTGACCAATCAGATTTGTATTTTACTATTTTATTTTCGAGCCTAAATATTTTCTGTTAGTTGAATTCCGATCCTATTTTTCTAGAATGTTCTATTCTATGTTTTTAGCTGATTGGTTGAAAAATATAAAAATGTAACTTAAATGCTAATACGGTTTTGATCCTAAATTTCTAGAATGTTCTTAAGTATGTTTTTATTACTTATTTTAAGACTAGAAAAAATGTGTATCCCATAAATGTACGGGTTAAAATCATCATGAAATCTATTAATACTGTGAAGATAAATATATCACATGAAATCTATTTGGATTATGAGGTTTAGAAAAGATTTCCGTAAGTTTGGCTAGCGAAAACAGACACAACAAGACCTGAATAAATGGGTGAATATAGCATATGTAAAAAGGATTACTGGATAGCTCCTTGACCGGGAGATGAAATTAGACCCCTCTTTCTCTGCCAACTGCCAGATTCATTCTCCTTAACCTGTAGAGTGCTGGGTCACAAGACCAACAAGTGGCAGTTTGCAACCCTGGCAGTATAGCCGAAGAGGTTGGGAGAATACAACAAGGAGGGTCATGCATAATGGTATTCAAAATCAGCCAGAGAAAAGATGTACAGAAAATTCTATTCCTAGTTCACAGAGTAGACATGAAGTCTGCTCCCAAGGAGAAGTGGAAAAAGGGTCCTTAGGCAGTAACAATATATATATATATATATATATGGAAAGAGAGAGAGAGAGAGAGAGAGTAGAAATTTTGGTAAGGAACTGGTAATCCTGTTTCACCAAACAGCAGCAGCCCCTTGGGGTCACGTGGCGTCCATTATAAAAAGGAGCTCCACTGGAGATTCTCTCTCTTTTGGTTCCACTCCCACAACTGTTAGCATCAGGTCCATTGTAGCAGCCCTTGACGGCATATGTAATTTGGTACCTTCCACCACCGGGATCCAAGAGTGACGAACGCATGTGCTGAATTTAAAGGAACAGGACACACAGAGTTAAGTTCCAGCAGGCATTTTATGTGAAAAACCCACTTTACCTTCACAAACCTTATCAAACCTACTTTACCTTCAAACACCTTCACATACCTATCTTACAACCTTCACAACAAACCTAACCTTACTTCATCTTACACCTGTGAAGGTAATGGACGCAACGTACCTGGGCATTCGAAGCGCGGACGAACGTGTCTGGCTTGTAGAGCAGAAAAGCGAAACCGATATGGCTGCCTCGAGCATATTTGATGATTGGAGATCTCGAACCAGCGAGAGGTATTTTGCACGTATGCAAATTCTTGCGAGATCGCACGAACATAAAATACGCACGGTAACGGCTAGAAGGTACGTTTTTTGTTCTGAGTGCGTCGCCCGACGAACTTGTTACAACTGAAGGAAGGAAGGAAGGAAGGAAGGCGAGAACCGGAAGGAGAGAGAGAGAGAAAAACGAAAGGAAGGAGAAAGAGGGAGAGAACGCTCGAATCAATACGCCCTGAAACTGACTTGCGAAATTCATCGCAGCCTACCGACACACAGAATTGGGATTCGGTCATTGTCTCTTGTGTGAGGTGTACATTGAAGAGACGGGAGTTTGCGAAAGGAACTCCAAGAATCAATTTCACGTTGTCCTTTACGTCCGCTCTTGACAACAACACCTCGAACTCTTTTTTTGAACTGTTACACATTCGCTGTTTATTCATTTGGTGTAAAACCTCTGTTTATTGTTGTTGTTGTATATAAATTTTGTTGCATGTAAAAGGCGTTCGTCTTCCTTTCTTCAAAAGCTGTCACCATCTCTCTACTGCTGTTTAAGTACGGTTTATTCTTTTATAAAACGTAGGAATAAACCGGGCTTTCGGGGCTAATAAAATTCCCCATAAGAGAGAGAGAGACTTCCTAATGAAATTTTCTTTTCTTTTTTTTTTTTAATATCATTCATCATTTTTTTTTACCCCAACATTACATATGTCATGGAACAAATTTTTATATAAGCTTTTCTTAAAGAAGCTGTGTACATTATAGTGTCATTGTGGTATAAAAACTATCTTCAGTATAAGTGTGATAATTAACAAGGTTAATTTGGATAAAAAGAAAAAGGTCAGTTACCAATGTCAGAATTTCCCAACAATAACACCACAGCAACACCACAACCAAACCATCTTCTATACCCCACAAATTTCATACACAGAAAAAATGACGTTTTTTTACCATATACGAGATTACACAATTTTTAAAGATTACTTGTCAAAGAATCATTGTTAAACAATTCAGTTATAAAGTATTTTATTTTATTTCAATACTCCAATTTCATCTACTTAAATTTTTCTCTGCTGTGTTTAACTATTTTTTAGTTTTCTTTCAAATCTATACACAGATCCAGCTTATAAATGATCAACTATAAAAAGAAAATTATGCTCTTGGTTGAGCAAACTAAAAATAACATTAAAACAACTGTTGTCTATCTTAAATGTTTCTTTGATAAAATATCCGTGACACATAGTTATAGAGTCCAAAATGACTAAAAAAAATGTATAAATTGTCTATCTTGCATAAAATTAACTTAATGCATTTCTTAGTAAATTTTATGTATAAAATCAGTTAAAATTTCATTATTACAAGTTTTGTTAAGTTAATTATGAATATATTTAACCAAATCCCCAGTTACGAGTAGGATATAAAACAAGGTCAATTTTTGAGTCGAGTACAACTAGTTTGAATTCTGAGTTTTCCTTCTCCTAGACTGGTTGCCTTACCAAGGTTATAGAGCCCAGTCTCCTTCACTATTTACACATAGCTAGAGGGAGAATAGTTGGATCCATTCCTTTTCCAAAGGTATAAGCACTAGATAAAATTTAAACAGCTTTTGTTGGAAATTTTTTTATCAAGGAAAAATGTATGGTATTTTTAATGCCTATATTTTGTCTGCCTTCCAATGTCTCTGGTTTCGTGTCTTGCTACGAAAATAAACGGAAATAGAGGGGCCCATGTGGCTGGCCCCGGAAGTGGGATTGGGACACGTACCCCCAGAATCGGCCCCTTTTGGATCAGGCACTTGAAGCGTCAAGACGTCCCCATCATTCTGGCTAGCTACCGACAGATTGTTCATCCTTAGTGCCGACAAAAAACAACCGAGCAGCTAGTGTATGGACTTTGGCCGGTCCCAGTAAATACCTTTGACAAGAAAGGAGCGGGACGAATTAACTGCTTTCAGGCCATAGAATTTGGTTACTGATACTTCTCAAACCTGACAACTACACACGAAGTACCAGCGAATACCTTTTGGCGTGAAAAGGGGCGGATATTATTCCTGACGAGAGGACACCCCAGCTGTGCCCACCAGAAAGTAAAATAACAGCGACGTACCCGTGAGAAGTTAAAGGAGCATTGTCCTTGACGAGAAAGACCTGAATGGTGAATAACATCTGTAATTTTTGTTCTTGGCGAGAGACAGCTAGAGACGTTGAACGGTTGTTATTTTTTTTAGAGCTTTGGAACTGTTTTTTCTATCTCTCCTGCGTGAGAGAATATAAATTTGAAAGGGTTGTTCTTTTACTACACCCTTTCACCTCTGTAAGTTTTGGGGTTAAAAGGGTTTTAGGAGGTCAGTGGCTAAGGGCAAGGCTGTGTTGCCGTAAGATATCTGACTCTATATTTTGGTTATATTATTTTACCCCACGTTGACTGGCTGGCGCAATGCCTTGCCCAAAGAAGGTCCAAAAGAAATATACAAAAAGAAAAGATAGAAACAGATAAGAGACGAAAACATTTCTTCTATTACTTTCCTTTATTTACTTGGTGAATGGACTAACCAACGCTACGTCCCAAGACGTAGCGTGGTGTCCAAAACACCAGATAGTAAAATCGGTGTTGTCGGTTCGACGTCACTACCCGAAAAAGAGATCGGTTCACAGAAAACCTGCGTATTTATCTCTCTACACCGGCTCCAAATTCGCTACTTCAAAATCCTTCTAATTTTGGCGCGACCGCTTCTCATTGGCTACTTTACATTTTATTATTTTTCTTTTTTCTGATTTTAACCGGATGGATGCGTGGAGCCTTATGCGTGGCGACGCGTTTATACATTTTGTATCTGGCAGCCGACGAGTCAATATCCGGTTGGGAGTTTTACTGTTAATTCCTAAATCCCCACAAAGTCCACTTGCTTCCCTTTTTTCCCCATTTTTGTATATTTTTGTATATTTTTGTATTTTGGTACTCGGCGCCCCAAATTTTATTTGGCAACGTCACGCATGGGGAATTTCATACAAAGGAAAATTCTTTTGCCTATTTTATTTTATTTTTACCTCCTTTGCGGAGATAAGTGTAAATAAAACTCCCTTTATAATCGAGCAAGACCGTTCTTAACTTATTTATTCCTTCCCCATTTTTTAGACGACGTTGCTTTGTTCAATGGTCGGTAATTTTCTGAAAGTAGAAAATTAATTTCCGACACCTTGTGCAGGATTTGAACTCTGATTGCTATATCGATTTCCCATGAATATAACCATTACTCTATGAGGACCACCAAAGTTAATTAAGAAATTAAATACAACCAAATCTTAGGACTTGATTTCTTTTCATTTGTAGAGAAGGGGAAAATTTCGTATTTTGGTTTGGCGCGCAAATTTAATTCGACACTTAATTTCACCCAATCAGGATGACTTATCCTATTCAGCCCGGGCCTTCATTTCCGGCTAGCAAATCGGATAAGCTGCCAAACACATTCTCTTTGGCTGGAGAACGCCGACCAGTGCAGACGTCACACTGGCCGTTCTTCAATAGCGATGCTTTTTAGCTGGACAATGCCGCCTAGTGCAGACATCTCACTGCAGCTTTAAAATAGCAGCAGCAGCAGCAGCAACATGGATACACGAGGGAACCCATCTAATTTATGGATTCCTTACGAGGAATCCCAGTTGAATATAAATTAGATGCATTCAACATGCCTCGCACAGGCACAACTTTATGTCACCCCAAAATTGGCTATGTCGATCTGAGCGTAATCCCGCTCTCGACACGCATGGAGATAATGCCTACTCTCCCCCAAATACCAGACACGAAACTCACGGTGACATCCAAAGTTCAATTCCAACAACTGCAACAAACGTCAAAAATGCCCAAAAAAAGCACAACCCCTCACACGTCCAACGACACACGCTGCCATTTCAACTTCTCAATTTCAATTTCGTCTCAGTACTCACAACCCTTCACGAGTCTTGCAGCACCGAAAGCAAATCCAAAATTCCATGCTGCAAATAAAAACCCTATTCACAAAAACCCATTTCGACTCTCGCCATCTTACTTCTTCTTCATCCTCCTCCTTTTATTTCTCACAACTTAGCGAGGGGACTAACAACACTAAGCGAGGAAACAACACAACGTAAACACACATACGTTACACCATCTTCCTCGCTAAACACAAACCAACTTCTCCAGCTAAAACCATCCTACACAAACTCAGGCTACAAAATGGTTCCCCCTCGCTAAACAATAATAACCATAACACATAAGGCTAAACATTTATCAAATAATTATTTTGCCAAAACTTTTTAAGAATTAAAAATGTAAATCTTTTGAAGACCAATTTAATCCTTTATGACGTTACCTTCAACGAAACAAAATCAATAATTTGGGGCTTAAAAACACTTGAAGAAAATAAGTAAAGGACAGTGTGGTTATATATAACTTCTAGTGTTTAAAATATTGGCTCTGAAAGGAAAATTACGTATTTTCATACTTTTTTACTCTATTACAAATTTCCATTTTAATTCAGTAAAATAAAATTTTAATTAATTCTTATTAGCTTTTTCTTGAAATAATCTATCAATAAAATAACTAAGAAAAAAAAAAAAAAAAGAAAAGAAAAAAGTTTGACAAGTATTAAGGATGAATTAAAAATTACTTACAATGATAAAATCTTGGAGTGTTTGCTTATATAGATTTTTGAATTCTTCTTTAATTTTTTGCATGTCTACCTCGGATCGGGAGATGACAACTCGAATGAGAGTATTATCGTCTGTGCCAAGGCCTTTCATCGTCTTGTAAAGAATTGAGGCAAAATAAGCTGCTGTGTTACGACAACAGGCCACTAAAAAAGAAATAGGAGTCATAAAGATGTAAGACGTAATTTGTTAAAATATTCAAAACAAGGAAATAAAACGAACAATTATTTCATTTCTTGTTAATGATGAAAAAAGATCTAGCCTAACTCTATGTTTGATGTCAACCATTGTTTTTAACTATAAAAAGAAAATCTATAAACTATCTTTTCTTAATAGTAACTTATTGCAATTAAACTTAAATTGAAAATAGTCTGTTCACATCTACTGATTAATTATGGAAAATGGAATTAATTAAAGCCTCTGACTTGCCACACATAATATCTTTTCTGTAGACATTGGCGGTATTGGGAGGAGAAAGAAGAGGTTAGTAATGGTGGTCGTTATATCTATCCAGTGGACAATATTTGATTTCAAGTGGAAAGAGACCCAAAAGTAGAAATAGGTGTTGAAAGAAGGTCCAAAGAAATCGATTTGGAATTGTAAAATGTGTTTGAGGTGTCATTAAACTTGAAAATTAACAAGCTCAAGTAAAACTCAGTATAACAAAATTCACTGCTCCAAAACCTCTGCCAATCCTGTTTTGAGATACTTTTGAGGCCTATCATTCTCAATGTGTTTGGCATCGCTAATGCTAACTTTAAGGCTGGAATAATTGGGGCATTGAATTATTGCTTTATTAAAGAATAATCAAGTGTAGTTTTAGTAGCTGGCAAAGCTATAAAACTGAGTCTCATGCAGTAAGTTGAAAAAGAGGGAATTGGCTGCCAGCCAAACTTCACACGGATTTCTTCACTGCTACGATCTGTGTTCTTAGGCAGTCACTTACCAACCATCAGAGAGAAGTGACCTAACTACTGCGATTAAAAAAAATTGTCTGTTCAAGCTACAACAAGCAGAGACGATATATACACCTGTTATTTATAGTTGTAGATTTCATTAGTTTTCTTCATCTTTCTTTTCAACCCCAGCGAGATTGGTTAGAGTACACCATCTTATGGAAATGAATCATAAGATTTTGTCAGCAAGTACACTAAGACCAATCAGTTGAAAAAGATGTTATATGTTTTAGTGCCATGCTCAGTGACTGAAACCCTGCTGGGTGATATTCCATTCATATCCCATTGGTGCTATGGAAGAGGAGTGATACTTGTGCTTCGACATATGTGGCGTCTTATGTGTAGCAATTAGACGGACAAAATAAACATAAAAGGTTGTGGCAAAGAAAACAGAATATGACACTTCAACAAAACAGTATATTCTCAACAATTACAAATGTAATACAAAAAGTAAAATGTAAAAATTGATAAAGAGTAAGAGTGGTTAAGTGAACTTGATTGGTTGCAAAATAATATACCAGCAAACTTATCTTGTCACTTAGGTTGTTAAATATCTGTTGCTTCCGTGTGGTCAGCCTTACTTTGTCATTGGCTTTTATAAGTCGCTGGTGTATTAATGTCTTAAATGGACGGTCTGCAGCATATGTAAGAGAGCGATGTCTCTTATGCATTTGTATTTGTATCCCAAAACAGAACCTAATGTTATATGTCTTGTGTGCTCTGATGGGTTGCCGACAATAGCTCTTGACCAATCACATAAGCTCTTATCAGATGATGTTTGAGTGGCGGTAAATGTGACGTTTCATATGTTATTTCTTTTATATGAGATTGTAAGGTTGATACAACAGCCAGAGTCAGACTGTAATATGTTATATTAGTACCCAAGTATAAAATGGGTTTTAGAGTTCAACTAAATATAACTTAATGTTAAAATTATAAATTGTGAAAATAAAACTTTTATCTGATTATTTGTTTTGAAGTTTAAATTATTTTGGTTTGGTTTGGTTTCTTTGTTGGTTTGGTTTGGTTTGTTGGCTTTTATGGCATTTCAACCTTTGTAGGTTATTTAAAGCCAGATCCATTTTTATGTAGATTATCAGTTCTATTTAAAACAATTCAGTTTAGCATGAGTACACAGTTTAATCGTCAAAAAGATTTCTATTTCAAACTATTCAAGCAGTTATATATAATAATTTAGTTTGGTGTAAGTACAGTTTCATCATCATCATGTCGTACTGTTAGCACGGATATCCCTGACCCTCTCTCGCCACTTTTCCCTATCGTTCATCGCCTTTGGCAGGTCTTCTGGACTACATCCTGTATCCTCACATAGTTTAATTGTCAAAAACATTTCTATTTCAAGCTATTCAGTTTAATAAAACAATTCAGTTTAGCATTAGTGTGCCGTTAGTTCTATTTAACCCATAAATAGGGCCCTATCAGGTGCTACCACTCCGGGTCAGAGTGGACCTGGAAGCGATGGCAATAAAGGGGTACTCTGCATTCCCCAAAGCTCCAGCGTTGCTGGAACCTCACCATCAGATTGTTTAGTGACATATCCAGGACACTCGTTGTGGGGGGTGTCTTACCCCTCTGCAGAGAAGCAGTCGGTGTATTCTACAGCCCCAGCCGACTGGGCAAGGTTTCTTTGTGTAATGGTATATCAACCTTCCTGAGTTATTTAATGCCAAAGCCATCCTTGAAGAACAGCAGTGATACTTTTAACTTATAACTAAGGGGATAAGAGAGTTCATGCCTTTCCTGAGAGCATTAGTCCAAAAGTAAACATAATAGTACAATGGGAGTTCAAATTCACTCACTGCAAGGCTGCAGTTCAATATGTTAGCCATTACACCACAGGGATTCCCCGTTTCAATTTCTTTTTTCTCAAAAGAATTATCCATAAACAAAAACAATGCAATCTGACAACTACATAAACTATTATGAAATTAGTTTTAATTTGAAATAAAAGACATACTGTAATTTTGAATGAATATAAATTCTTCAAACATTAAATGCTGTATACAAAATAAAACTCATTTGAATATTCATTTCACATCTTTTTAGGTATTTAAACAATATTTAATATTAATTACCGATGGTCAGAAGACTTTCTTTTGTATTTCCTGACATTTCACTTCTTATTACATCTTCAATATCTTTTTCATACATTGTCTTGTATTCTTCAAAAATCATCAGTAATTGAGCAAAGCTGTTTGTACAAAGTATTTCAATGAACACAGTTTCATCTGTACCAATTTTAGACTCTCCAGCTTCATATAACCGCTGAACATCTTCTTTGGCTGTGACAGGATTGACTGTTTTATCTTCTTTACGAGAACATTGAAGTAGACTGATCAAAATTCTTTTATAATCACCAGACGTATCATCTGAAACATCAGCTTCCAGGCTGTTTTTGAACACTTCATAACAAAAGAAAAAAAAATCAGAAGTAATACTATTAAGACAAAGAGAATACTCTTCAATGATTGATACATAAGCTTACATCTCGAAATATACCGACAGCTATAACCAGAAAATATTTTACATTAAAAGAATAATCAAATCGAACATTTTGATGTATGTTTTGAGTTGATAATGTTTTAAATGTGATCACTGATTAAAGTCAGTAGATTATTCACTCTTTTAACATGTAAATAATGTCACTGAATGATTGGGAAAAAAATGATGTAAAAAGTAATGGCAAGTAACAAGACGAATTTAAACCATAGAGAATGATTGCAAAACTCCCCATTAATAAATACTTAGTGTTAGTTAAAAGTTTCATTAAATATGAATATTGTGTTTTTATTTTTTCTCATCAAAATGAATTAGCATCATCTTTGAACTAGAATATTACATCATTAAGAAAATGTTTCAAGAAAAAAGATAGTAATTATTATTAAATCATGTAAAATAGTTTTTTGTTTAATAATCTTTGAAATTGTGAATTTTTATTATGATGAAAATGCAAATGGTGTCATATTTTGAAGAATGAAATCAATAAATCTTAAAACTAATCTTCTCTTAAAAAAGAAAAATAATTACAAAAATATCAAAACTAACATTGGCAAAACTTTTTGAAAGGATGATAAAAAATCCCCAAAATGAAAAATTCTTCAGACAATCTTAATTGCACATGTAAAGAAGGGTTCATGCTTTTCTATTAGATTGAAAGTGAACACAATAGTGCTACTGGAGTTTGAACTCACAATGATGTTGCAGTCCAACACATTAACCATGAGGGTTACCGGCATAGATAAGGGAAGAAACTTATTATTTACTTGTGAGCCATCAACTGCTACACCCAAAAAACAGAAAGGATGCCACAAAGAAATTATGTGATACACCCCTTAGCGGCCGCCCCATACTTATCAACTTCTTTAAACCAATACTATTCCTGGCCATTGATTCATCCAGAGGTTCCGTCAGGGTATTTCACATTTCTTTACGGCCACAAAAAATACAACCGAGACGGTGGGAGAAGAAGAAAAACGAACACGGACTTGGGTCAACTCCAAGCGCAAGAAAGGGAGCTTTGTGTGATGATTTTGTGCAGCTTTTTTGTGCATTGTATTGACACTATCGCGGGCGTGTATTTTTCGCGAAACTCCTACAAAAGCCATTAAGAATGCCAACTCATCTTTGACCGTCTTCCCTCACTGCCTCCTTCTGCTGACCGTCCTTCCCCTGGACTCTATCTCACGCCGACTGGTCTCTTCTGCTGTCCGTTGTTGACTCTGGGTTCCTTTGTCAACTGCCTCTGTCTTTTCTCGAACCTTTCTTTCCTCCTCCACTTCCAGTCTCGTTGGAGATCCCTTTTGTTTGGGAGATCTCTTTTGTTTGGGTTTTGCGCCAAAACAGACAAAGAGATAATCTTCCTGGCATACCACCCACACAGTGTCACAATTAGAGGTACAAATTACTTATTATATATAAACCAAAACTTATGTAAGAAAGAAAAATCTTGCCATATCACGGATAGATTACCAAAAAGCTGATGACATGATCTCACTACAATGGATAACAGAAGTTGTAAAAATGTTTAAAATTTTCAAGAAAGTAGTGGATCTAATTACAAAAGAAATGGAAAATAGGAGAGAGGGACTAACATTACAAGAATATCACCTAGTAGAAATAAAAATACAAGGAGGAATTTTCCAAGATGGCTCATTATCCACACAATTATTTGTTATAGTAATAGTACTGCTAAATTACTACAAAAAAGATTTTAAAAATTGCAAGACAAGATAAATGAATGTATGCGGATGATAAAAACATTTTTGCAAAAAACAAAAAGGTGTTTGGAACTCAAATAGAATCTTTAGTTAAGACATCGGAATGAAATTTAACATTGAAAAATGTGCAATGCTGATAATGAAAAAAGTGGGAAAGAGAGACAATTGGAGAAATAGAATTACTCAATCAGGAAAACATCAGAGTACTGAGAGGGAAGGAAAAAACACCAGAGTACTGAGAGGGAAGGAAAAAACATCAGAGTACTGAGAGGGAAGGAAAAAATATCAGAGTACTGAGAGGGAAAGAAAAAAACATCAGAGTACTGAGAGGAAAAGAAAAAAACATCAGAGTACTGAGAGGGAAAGAAAAAAACATCAGAGTACTGAGAGGGAAAGAAAAAAACATCAGAGTACTGAGAGGGAAGGAAAAAACATCAGAGTACTGAGAGGGAAAGAAAAAAACACCAGAGTACTGAGAGAGGGAAAGAAAATTACAAAAAGCTAAGAATTTTACAAACAAATACCATGAAGCCAACAGAGATTTAAAAAAAAAAAGAGCCAAAAAAACCTCAGAAGAATTTGGAACTGGAGATATTTTGTTTCAAAAATTCTTTAACATCATAAACATAATGAAGGAAATTTTTTTTCACATAAAATAAAACAAATAAATAGAATAAATAAATAAGATGAAACAACCAAAAATCAACTAACTGAATTTTAATAAAATCTTCAGCAATCACTAAATGAAATGTAAGTATTTTTATAAAAAAATGTTTTGATTATAAACTTTGGAGGAAAATGTATTTTTAGTGATTGATTCTATTAAATCTTTTTAAATTGAGATTGCACATGTCTTAATCAATTTGATGGTTTATCTTATTTATAAAATCATGCATGAATAAAAACTTTTAAAATGTTTTCAATGAATGAGAAAATACATCCCCAAACTTGTACTAAGTATAATTTCATGGAAAATTATTTGTGCAATTTGTACTGTCATATATAATGTCATTTTCTCTCCAGACAATTTCAGGTATCCCTGCTAGTATTGAATGATAAAAGCAAAAACAAACATAGAAATTTTGTTGAGTGTTTAATATTCTTTCAAGTTGCTCCTCATGGTTCAGTTTACAAGTATCCTAATTGTAGTTTTATGTATTGTTATGTGGCAATTGTGCCCAGTGGGCTTGCAGGGTGCTATTCATTCCCACCAAGTCCAACACAGGGCACAGACATTGGCTGTGGTTTGCTGATGCTATCTAATGTTACAGATATCACCAACTCCCTAGCTGAACCATATTTTAAAGCCACCAGGTGGGTTATAGGTGAATTATTAAAAGTCAACACAGCTAACTGGCTAGCTTTCCCCCTCAAATATAAGGTCTTCGACAAATACAATTCTTCCACAACAAAAAAAGGACTCTGAACTGCTGTGTTTGGGTTAACAAGATTAATCACAATATTCTTTTATAAAAGTCAGGAGCAAGAAAGTCTTTCTGTATTTCGGAAGAGCCATTAAGATATTTGTATCCCGCATGAGGTTTCTATTTAATATCTGTTAATGGCAAAGGGTGAGAATATAGTTCGACAGCGGTAGACACGTTCCTCTTTCCTTCGGGCTTTGGGACTTAATGGTAGAGCTTGTGCTCCAAATGTCAAGTTTTTCATTGGGGAAATATTCCCTCTTTTCTCCTCTATCTTCTCAGAGTTATTCTTTCCTCCTGTAATTTGTCTTTTATTCATGTCAGCGTGGATGCAGCAAGGTAAATTTGAATATACTTAAATTGTATGTTCATTTACTTGGGATTTTGTGGAGTTTATTCTCTGCTCTTTTTCTCCTCGTTATTGGGTTTCCCGAACATGTTGGTAGAATGATACACATCTTATTTCAGATAAGACCAAGATTAATAATTGTCTCTTTTCTCGTGGACAAGTCTTTTCTTTGGGTATTCGTTTAATGAGGCTCACCATACCTTGGAGTTTGAATTCATTCAAAGGAGAAGTTTTTTTTCTTTTCTCTCAATGTTCCCTGCGTGGCATGACTTTGGAATTTGGGTTTCTTCCATATCCTAAATTCTGTTCTTAGTTTTTCCAACAAGCAAAAGGCAACTCCTTATGTGTCTTCATCCTTTGACGAATAAATGGCAACTAACTAGTTTCTGTAGTTTGAAAATTCACGTGTTGGCTTTTTGGCGGTTTCTTCATCAGTACCAATCATGGTCGCAGGTCTGCCTCTCTGCCGCTGACACAGAGAATAATCGCTAACAAAGTGTGAGATTCTCCTATGCCCATGTCACCTTGTAATAATCGAGAGGGTTGAAGACAGACAGCCTCTCTTTCCACTATTCTGCTTATTTCTATTGTTGTCTGATGGCTAGCGAGTTACACCTCCTTCCCCCGTAACCTGGGAAATGTATTAGGGTGTCATATTTCCTCGTCACAGTATAAATATATTTGATCAAAAATCAATTATAGTTTTATGTATAATTAATTAAAAATCAGTTATGAAATTGTTCTTTATTACTTTTTTTTTTTAACTACTTACATGCTTCATAAATGATCTTTATTTCTTTCAGCTGTTCATTGTTTCTTGAGCAAATTATTTCTGTTAAGATTTTTTCATTAGTTCCAATACCCTGTCGATAAAGTAAGAAAAAAACAATTAGAATTAAAACAAGAATTTTTTTATTAATACTGTAGGATGTATCATGAAAACATTCAATGAAAAAATGTATTGTTGCTTTTCATATACAAAAGTTTAAATTCTCTTTTTCAAGAAACCCATAAGCCCATCCCTACTTCTCCAGCAGTGTCCCGCATGTCTGGTTTGTCTAATTTTGATAGTTTTCATGATGGGTGGTAAGTGGCCGTACAGCTGCTGCTTTGTTCAATATTGCTTGCAGCCTTCCTATGTAGTTACCGTCAAGCTCATAAGTGATGTACTCCTGTGGACCCCTTCTCTTGGACATGCAAAGGCAGGACGACCAGCTTGAACCAACATACAGCAGCACTGTGCCGATACGGGATGTAGCCCTGAGGATCTGCCGGAAGCAATGGACGATAAAGAGGGGTGGTGAGAGAGGGTCAGGGATATCTGTGCTGATAGCACGACATGATGATGATTACAGCCATTCATTTTTCTATTCCATATCAGTGCTGTATTCACATATCAATATTCACCCTAAACAAACTTGTTAAGTTGAGAGAAAAGCAAGAAAAACTAATGACTGAAGTTGTTTGTGAGACTTACCAGAAAAAAACAAAAACAAATTTAACAAGTTGTTTTCATTGAGATTAATACCATATCAAGTCTCGAGTATCTCTCAACACCATTAAATGAAGGCTAAAGGTTTGTGGTTTTGCTTCCTCACTAATAATTACTACTCATTTATGCAGAAATATGTACAGTGATGCAATGACAAAATTGATTGGAACATTCACTCTTAAAAAAGGGTTCAAATGGAGTTATTTTCAATTACATTACTGATAATAGCACTTGAATATGGCATATTATCAACTCAACATCTAAGTAGAGATTCCATTTCATGTCGGCTCAGTTAAGATATAGAATTATTGCAAGTTTAATCTTGTGACAAGGTAACCTCAATTACCAAAGTTACCTGATGTGAATCCTTGAAAAAGTCATTGTACCTAATTTTGATGATCAACTAATGGCATGACATCTTATCTTCATCTATGAAAATCCCAACACCATAAACAAAGAATATGTAGTTTGACATTTTTCAATGGCCTAAAAGAAACTTTGATTTTAACTTGATTTAAAATGAATTATATAACATTTTGAGCTTGTTCAAATACTTTCAGAATGTCTACAGTTTTTGATAATTAAGATTATATGCAGTATACCAATTAGCATGCAGAAGCATACTTGTTTCTGACAAATTTGTGTTTTAATTTGCCTTCCTTATTAAATTGTTATTAAAATACACATTTTGTTTATGATATCATATTTTTTTCTACTTATACTGACATAAAAATTTTGTGTTTAGTCTTGTTAAAAACCTACAATATCATTTTGCGAGGCAAGTCCATTTTAAATCTAGCTGAAAATATACAATAGAACATTTGGCTCTTATAAGTAAGTAAAGTTGGCGACCACAGTCGAGGGCAACCCAAAGGCTCCTTTTTCAATAGCTGCTACAGCGAGGTGTTGGGAAGGGTGCTGCTCCTTTGCCTGGATTGCTTCACTTTACCTTTGATATGTACCTTAAAATGCTGAGTGCTAAGCAAGGCGATATCAAGTACCATTTTTTGAGTCTTTGGTAAGACTCGACCTGGGATTGAACCTTAGTCTCCAGGGCCACTGACGAACACTCTACCCCTAATTTGGATTTCCATTAGCTATCACAAATTGTACAGTGAAGAGTTTAAGAACAAAGGGGTGCTACCATTATGGGAATATACATATGTATGTATAGTTCCATTATAAATTAATTTCAGCCATATAAAATGACCTTCTTCAGATGGATGAAATACAGTTATATATTTGAATATAATGTAGACAGGTTTACATTACTTCTAGCGAAAAGAGAATTTAAAAATCTTTAAAAATTTTTAATTAAAAATGACAAAAAAATATATTTTTACAGTGGAAATAACATTATATATCAACAAATCTAATGTTTATGCATTCTTCTTTTTTTATTAAAACAAAATCCCATTACCAATAAATCAAAATATTACTGAATTTTTAAAAAAAAGGTGAATACTAAAAAAATATCAATAGTAACTTGAGAATCAATAAAAATAGAATATGAATAAAAATTAATTCCTAATTTTGTTGAAATTATTGTACATTATATAGATGAAATAATATAAAACATTTAGACTAAGACATATAAATTATTTTATTAATATCAATTTAACTAAAAGTCTATTTCTATTACAAAACATTTTGTAAAAAGTTCCTGTTATTTATATTACGAAGGATTTAGTATCATGATTGTTAAGTTAACCATAAAAAGTAATGGATTAATATTGTTGCAGCAGATATTGGATTAAAGTATCAAAGAATTCTTAACTTTAAATATAATTACTAAATCAAGTAGTAGTTTCAAATATGAATTTACTTGAGTTGTTTAATATTTGTTGGCAACCTAAGTCGAGGGCGACTAGAAGGCTTCCTTTTCAATAGCTACTACACCAAAGTGTAGGGGAGGGTGCTACTCCTTTCTCTGGATTGCTCCACATTACCCTTTATATGTACCTAATATTGCAGAGTGTTAAGCAAGGAGGAATCAAATACCATTTTTAAAGTCTTTGGTATGATGTGACCAGGGATTGAACCCAGGTCTCCCAGACCATTGAAAATTCATATATTAAATTATTTTCTTTTTTAAAAAGGAAGTATATTTATACTCTATTTTTATAAAAATGTATGTATTCTTTATTAAAAAAAAACCTATATCGAAATTATTCAATCAATTTTATTGATTCTACATCAATATTTTAATATTTAGAATCAAATTGGAAATCACTTAATTATTTGGTAATGTTAAATATATTTATTATATTTAAGATATGAAATGAAATTTGTTTCTATGCCAACATTTTACTATTAATTCTTTCCTAGAATTTAGTAAGTTTCTATCATTATATTTCAATACAAATATTTTCTCATCTGAGCCTAAGTTACACCTACCAAGAAAGATGTATATATTGCATTCCTATTTTTTTCATTTACCTATAAATATATGCTGATTTTGAATTTAGTAATGGTAAAAATCTGCCACAGTATTTTGTGAATAATGTCAATTTTAAATCTAGTAGAAAAAAAAATAGTAATTCTAAAATTTTGATCCTGTGTTTATTAAATAATTTTCATAGAAAAATGAACAGAAACATTAGTAAAGTGTTTTCATTGAACTTGTTAAAATATCAAGATGGAAAAATTCACTTTTGAAATTGATTCTCAACAAAAGAACGATTAGGCATACTTTATCATGGCATTTGGTTGATGAATCAATTTTCCCTGAAAAAAAATATGTGACTTTTTTTGTTTCTGATAAAAAGAGTTGATAGCAATGTGAGTTAAATATTGGTATCATTTTAGTATTGTTTTTAATATTTATTTATTTTTACCCGTTTGAAAATATTATACTTCTCACCTTCATGCACACACACACACGCACACATATACACACACACACATGGATAGAGAGTATATACTGATCTGATACAATTGAAAAATAATCTTTAATAATTTATTGTACTGTACCTTTATAGCTTTGTTCAGTTGTGTAGCATCAAACTCTTCCATTGACATGCAAAGTCCAACTGTTACATCTTTAAAATGTCCACTTAATTCACTTTTTAATTCTTTACTCAAATCCTAGTAAAGAAAGAGAGGAAAAAAAAAAAAGAAGTGAGTTAAAGAATGAAACTATTGGAATAATGAGTTTATACAGGGTGGAACGATAAAATTGTCGTCATAAAGAAAACAACACTACAACTTTATTTTAAAACTTTTATTGAAAAAATCAATTCAGGTAACTTGATTATGTAGTAGAGCTGACATCTATTCAATGTAGCTGCCTTCAGCCTCAATCACCGCCTCGATACGGATCCAGAACTGGGAGCATGCCTTTTTCACAAGTGCCGGCGGGAGCTCAGCGAATACATGGTGGATGGCGGCGATCAGGCTGGCTTTGGTGTTGTGGGAGGTCATGTTGGTGATGTTCTCGACGTAATACCAAACGAAGTAGTCCAGCAGGTTCAGGTCGGGGGAGGAGGGGAGGGCAGTGAGAGAAGGGTACAAAGTCGTAGCACTCCTTCTGAAGCCAAGCCTGGGTCTCTTTGGACTTGTGGGCCGGCGCCGAGTCCTACTGCTACACCCACGGTCTGCTACCGGACACCTGATTGCACCAGGGGATCACCACACTCTTTAGCACATCCAGGTACACTTTGGTGTTGACTTTCAAGCTGACTTTGAAGATGTGAGGTGGCATGATGCGGCCCTCACTTGAAACCACACCAAAGACCATAACCGTAGCTGAAAACTTTGTTTTCATCACCCTGGGCACATTGAACCATCTGGATTTGCATTTTGAGGGTGCTGGCAATGGTCCTGTTATCATAACTTGGATCGGTAGAGAGCATGAGTTGTACAACTGTTATATTGTCATATGCAGATGCATGCACAACCACATCTTATCAGCAACTTCTCTGGTCCCCAACTTAATCAGGGGCCCCGAGGGCCCATTCGGCCTGGCGTGGCTTTCCCTACCACATCTTATCAGCAACTTCTCTGGACCCCAACTGTCTCCAAAACTCCATCAGGGCTCCCAAGGGTGTGGCTTTCTCTACCACATCTTGTCTCCGACGTGTCTGATTCCCAACTCATCAGGGCCCCAAGGGCCTCTACGGCCTGGCGTGGCTTTCCCTACCCCATCTCCACTCTAACTCCAACTATCTGACTTCTTGTCTTGACTGAGTTATATAATAGTTCAACGCCCACTCAATCGCCCACTCAATCCTTGGAATGGCATGTTTGATCATCATCAAGCGGAAATAACTGTCATGCAGTTCACAGGTCACTCTCTTCCGATGCATCACTCTGTAGCGGCACAGTAGGACCTTCACCTTGTCCCATATTATCAGCCAAGCTCACCTGCGTGATTTCTTTTTCGATTAATGGCCATTGGGATGTGTCACTTCCACTATCTTTGGAATGGCATGTTTGCCCAGACCAAAGATCAAAATACAATACAGCGGCACATCTCCGATCTCACTCATTGAACATTGTGTCACTTTCAGACATAATAGAAGGCTCCTATTGCTCTTGGGATTTGTACACAACTGGCCAACTAGTAGATGGTCTGCAACAACAAAAGAAAACCGGTTTTCATTAAACAGAAATGGAATCATGTCATCTTTTCTAGGGTGACAATTTTATCGTTCCACCCTATATTAATTTCTTTATATGTTAGATGCTTTTAGGAAGAAAACTTACAATTTTTTCTTTTGTTTGGGTTTATCATGGTGTTAATTTAGTTTATTCACAATAATATAATGAAGACATTTGGTCTTTTATCATTAAGAAAGATTGTTTACATTATTGATTTATATCTATAAAGATTACGGCTTCAATAATTCAGCATTATGAAAAAATAGTTGAAAAATATAAGAAAGTATCAATGTATATATTGGAATGTATTTATAATTCCTTTAAATTATCCTGGTGATTTGTGAGATTTTATGAAAAAGTATATATTATTTAAAGCAAGTGGACTATCTCTCTTGCCTCATTTCACAATTAACAGAGGATTCAAATCAAGTCATTTGATTGATCTAGACACCTTTCAAATGAACTAACTAAAAGTCCACTTCAATTGGTGCCAAAAAAAGAATCCTCTGTTAAAGGCTCTTTTTGCTATGGTATTCAAGGTAAGATGTCTCTTCAAGTTCACTTCAATAATTACTAATGAACCAGAGAGGAGCCATCATGAATTAGACATTAAATAATTATTCACTTTTCATATGAACCTTTTGCTCTTATGGGTTTCAGATAAATGGAATTTACTTCAATGTATAGCCACTGAAACACATTTTGTTTGCCACCTTGTACTATTGTTAAAATAATGTTTCTTTAAGATGTTTTGTTGTTTAATGTCTTTCCTGACTCGCTTATCTGTCTGTGAATACCCGTATCTCCACATTTTATATGATGTCAGTACAAAGCTATATTCTTTTTGAAAAAATGTATTTTTATATTTTTATTCTGTGGTACAAAACTGAATAACTTGCAATGACTAAATTTAAAAAAAAAAGATTAACCCTTACCTTGCCATACATTGTCTTGAAGTCTTTTTTTATTTTGACTCTTTGCTCTGAAGATCTGTTAGCCAAAACTTTTATGATTGCTTTTTCATCTGTGCCTTCAGATCAGATGAAACATAAATAAATATTTAATATAACATAAATGAATTATCAATTTAATTTCTAAATTCTAACAATTTGATCCTTGAGTCAACTTTTAAGTAAATAAAACTAAACTATGTTTTATAACAAACATTTGTGGGAGATAAACTAATATTCCTATTAGTCCCTTTTGAAACAAGTGATAAAAAGAGATTATTATTTCTTGCTACGTAATGTTCAGTTAGACATTTGAAAAATTATAATTTCTAGCTAGAAAATGTTCAGCTACAAATATGATTTATATGATTTATATAATCAATCAAAAAGATACAAACTGAGTTAACTATCTTGACGAAGACAAAGTAAGGGTCCAGTTTAACATTATACTTACATTGTAAATTGAACTCCTCACTAAAAACTTTAAAACTTTTGGAATTTTCAAAAACTAAAAAGGTGATTCAGGGTCCCACAGAAAATTTGGTGGCTATAGCTCTAGGCATTCTTTTGTTATATGGTGACAGATGAACAAAAATACATTTGATGCATTATAGTAACATGATTTAATTAAATTTCATAAAAATTTGAAATGAAAATATCATTTTTATTTATCAGAAAAAAGATTATCTCATCTATTATATCTGCGTGGAGCTCTGCATATTATCAACAGTTTTTTACTTTTTACTCTTTCGTACAGAAAGCAACCAACTTATATAGCAATGAGATTAACTCTAATTGGTTGAACTGAATAAACTGTGAGTCATAAGCCTTTGCTAAATCAACAATTGCCAAAGTTTCTGCAGCCTGGGAGCTCTTAGAATCAACAAATTTTCTTGAATTGTTGGTACAAAGTGAAGTAATTTCTTAAGCTTCTAATGTGGGTTAGGTGAGGTTATTTGGTTTAATGGGATATCAACCCTTGCTGGTTATTTAATGGCACATCCTGTTTATATATATATATATATATACATATATATATAATTTGTAAGAGAATAGTTTGTTAGTAATATTTTTTAATGAATTAGAGCTCATTTTTTGCAACCAGTTAAATGATGTCAAATATTATTATTTAACAATGGTTTAGTTGTATTTTATGGCATATCAACCCTTGTGGGTTATTCAATAACAAATCTTGTTTAACTATCTATCTATCTATCTATCTATGAAAAACACAATGTCTTCAGAAGATGATTTTATTTATAGAATTATCTGCCAACATTAAATGTTTTGGTTTTTATACCTTCATCAGGGTGGTGAGTTAATTAATCATTCAAGTTATTTGATTACTCAAACGTTCTGATGAACATCTAAAAATTGAAATGTTTAACTTTAGCAAATAATTTTATATATAAAATCATCCTCTGAAGACCTTGTGTTTTTTTATCTCTGTATATTTTCATACAGTCAGATTTATTTCCAGTTTTTCCCCCACCAAAAAAAAAAAAAATATATATATATATAATTTGTTAGCAAACATCCAACTCAGGAGATTCTCCTTGAAAATCATCATCATCAAGTTTGGAAAATATACCATCACTGGATACTACTAACTGTAAGTTAAGTTGGTCGACTGTAGTTGAGGGCGACCTGAAGGCTCCCTTTTCAATAGCTACTACACTGAGGCATAGTAGAGGGAGGTACTTCTTTCCCTGGATTGCTCTACTTACCCTTGATCTGTACCTTATAATGCTTAGGGTTAAGCAAGGAAGCATCAAGTAAAATTTTAAAAGTTTTTGGTATGACTCAACCCGGGATAGAACCCTTGTTGCCCAGAACTCTAACAAACACTCTAATCATCATACCAATGGGCTGGTCAAATTTACACAGACTACAGTTAGTAGTATTTGGGATAGTAATGTGTGATATTTCTTTCTTTGCCTTCTTAATAATTCTATAAATTTGTCTAATAGATTCCACTTTGTTCTCTTTGAGACAACTGGTCTGATTACTTCCATCAAACTCAGATCAGGTCAAACATATGTAATTTCTTTGTCTCAGAGATGATCTTCCCTACATCTATCATTTTTAGGTTCAACATAATCTTAAGTTTAACGTATTTATCTTGACTTATAATTACTGATTTACTTTAAATGTACTGAATGTATAAGTAGATACTGACAGTTAAAAATTGGTGAACAAATTCTTTTTTGTTTACCAAATAATTTTAAAAGCTATTTTAATGAGATACTTTAATTATGATTTAATACAAAAACAAACTACATACCAAATCCTTTAAAAGCTTCATGTAGAGTTTCACAATCTTGCTGTGGATTAAAATTTGAACAAGGTACCACTGTGGGAAATGTCTGAAATTTAAAACAAGTAGAAATATGAAATTGTTTCATTTCATTGCTTTGAACATTTATATAAATTACACAAAACTCTTAAATAAACTTTAGGTTTTTATATTTGATTTCGTCTATTTTATTAAGTACTTAAAGGAAAAAAAATTAGCGAAAGTTCATATTCTAGAATGTTCTCTAATCATAAAAAGAAATCAATGTTAATCCATTATTGCTCATAGATTTTATATTGGAGTTTGTTTTCTCACATGTTTCACAAATACATAAAACATTTGCAGATTTCTTAAATGACTTACCTTTTTATACTTTTAAAAAGTTATATGTGCTTTTAAAACTGATTTTCTTAAGACTCAGTATTTTTAAAAGGCACATAAAACATTTATGAAAACATTAATACATTAAAAAAACATAAATAGAATTATATTAATCCACAAACCATGGGAACCTTTGTTTTATGTGTTTCTTTATCCATTTTTTTATCTTCTCCAGATGTTATTTCATTGACCACTTTATCTTCTAAAAGAGAAAATCCATCATTGAATCAATATGTGTAAAATATAAATAAATGGTTAGAATTAAGAAAAATAATATACAGATATTGACTAAACAGAAATAGCTAAAAAAACTTTATGTTGCATACTCATATGCAGATGCATGTAGAACACAGTAACATAATAAAGACGAGCAACATAGTTCTTTAGAAAAATATACCTTTCACTTTATTTGAAAGGGTTTGAAAGGTTTACTAAAGGTTTTACTATGAGAGGGAGTTGGAGACCGAACAGAACTGCAACATATTGACCCCTACTCTTATGGCCATAATAGCGTTTCTTTCCCGTTCTCCTGGGCTGCTCAACCGGGGGCCTGGGGGTCCAGCCTCTCTGGGTGCTGGTTTTCTCTACCACATCTGGTCTCCAACTGGTCTGATCTCCAACTGCTCAATTGGGAGCCTGAGGGCCCCCTCTGCTGGATGCTGGTTTTCTCTACCGCATCTTATCTCCAACTGATTGAATTTCCTGTGCACCGAGTTATATAATAGTTTGATGCCCACCTTCTTCTTGTGGGCATCATAAATCACACTCATTCAACCCGTCCACGGTAAAGGTTATATTCTGATATTCCTTGACTGGATGCACCTGTTATTTACACAGGTGCATTTCCTATTTTGACAGCCCGGCTTGGCCGGAGGTCAATATACAACATTTACTGATGTGGCATTATAGATATTTGAATAAATATTCATATCACATTTTTATAGTATATAAATATATTGAATTCCAAGTCTCTGATGAAAATTCATGATGTATCAAATAATAATATTAATAATAAGATAATAATTTTTTTCTCTGGAGTCAATTTCTATTTATTGGCCACTGTTATTAACAATATTGATAAAATAAGAAGTTGATAAGAGGTTCAAAAAAAGTATAAAAATGAACTTACTTTCACTTTTCAAGTTTGTTATTGTTGTTGTACTTATTAAAGCCAGAATTAGTTTCCTATAATCTCCTGAGATATCATCCTGAAAATAAATTCATCAATTAGAATTAGACTGTATATATCAATTAAATACTTGATTATGGGTAAGTCATTTCATAAACAAGTGCATATTATATAGGTACAATAAATTGTTATCTAAAACCTAATTGATAATCCAATTTTTATCAAATTGAGATAATACTTAAAATTTTGTACAATATTAAAGAATAAAAATTGGAGAAGAAAAAAATTGAAATTCTACAGATTTTATCATAATAAAAATTACAGTAAATATTCTTAAAACCTTATTCTACACTATGGTAGATTTGCATTGAAAATAATTATCATTGATATCATAGAACAAAAACTGTACATTATTTTAAAAAGTTGTATCCAAAATTAGTGAAAAAATTGTAGGATTGTTTTACTGTTTCTACTGTAAAGCAAGGGGCATTGTTTTGCATAAAGATGGACGCAACAACAGTTGATGCACTCAGAGAAAGAACAACACATTGTTCAGTAATATTCTTATACACGGTAATATTTACTACGTCATATAACTGAATAAGTGGTCCAACACTTGTGCCAGAGGACATCCGCACACACCAATACACAATCATTTCTGAAAGTAACTAATTTTTTTCAATATTTCAAAAGCAATCTTTCATCTTTACATCATCTGACGTGCTGCATGCCATCAGAATAAACCAATTTTAACTTCACTGCTGAAGAGCTCATGCCCAGTTTTCATTGGTCCAGGAAATGTGTACATTTGCAAAGATGTGTCCAGATTTTAATTCTATTTTTCTGATGATGGGTTTGATGGCCAGAAAACATGAAACTTTGCTTCACATAACATCATTTTCTTAGACATTTCAATGTCAAATTCTTTGGTTATTTGATGAGCAAAGTCTACTGCTGTATAAAAATGATCAAATGTGGACAGTATTTGAATCACTGATCTTGCCTAAAACTCATTTTATGTAGCCATACTTGTTTTTTGGTGACTTGTAGAAGCCATTGTTATCATAAAGCTTTAATATTCAAGAAATTATTCTCTTAGATCTATTAACATCTTTTAAAATACAAGAAATCATCATCCCTAAAGTTTTTAATGTGATAACCTGACACCTGAGTGATTCATCAACTTTGCTGTGGCCTGCTGTCATGAATTACAAGGGTTCACAGAAAAGTTCTTAGGCTGACCAAGATAATCACATGGAATATGACCAAATGAAGTTTATTTTTTTAATATAGTCTCTCTTATGGTTTACACACTCTAGACACTTCTATAAGTGTTTCTGCATTTGGATCTCATTGATCAAAAAGTGAACAGCAGATATGACATCATGTAAAATTTTCAGCCAATCAACTTTTCAGCCCATCCTTATAGTAAAAATATCCAGAAAATCTCTACAAAATTTTTCTTTGTGTTTTAAATGCTGTCCGGTTGGATTTCAAGAACAATAGATAATAAATCTTATCAATATATCTTTGAAATAATTGATATTATAAATCTAATAAACATCTTTTTAAGATTATAGATCTAATAAACTTAATGTCTAAAGTAGTTAAAACTTTAAATTTTACTTATAGCAATTTTATCATATTCTAATTTGGATAAGGAATATTCTTATATTAAAAAAACAAATCTCTGGCTTGAAATTAGGGATATGAAATAACTTTTGAGATATTTCTGTAGATATTTAACTTTACTTACAGATATGTAATCTTTTAATTGCTGGTTTGTTATATTAAAGAATTCTTCTTTGATTTGTACCATGTCTATTTCACATCGGGATACTATAATACGAATTAATGACTTGTCATCTGTTCCAATACCTTTCATTGCCTTTTGTAACTGTTGAGCAAAGTAGTTGGCTTTATTTTTTACACAGCGAACTGGAAAATAATAAATAACAGTTTTCTGATAAAAATAGAAACTCTGATCTTCAAAAATAATAAAAATCTATTCAGCACATCACTTAACCTTTTCACTATTCAATACAAATTAGATTGATTGGTTTTATGGCATATCATATGGCAGAGTCTATCTAATGCAAAATCCTATTTATATATACACTACCAGTGAAAAATATTTGATCAACCTCAAAAATAAGTTAAGCACTACAATATTTGTATTTATTATACTAAATACAAGTCTTCCTCAGTAACTTTGACCTTAGTATAACTAGATATCCTTTGAAAAATTGATTTGGAGGTGTTTTTCTTCTTAAGTACTAAAAATTTCCAGAATTACAGTGATCATACTGTTTAGACACATCAGGAAACAAAAAAAAAACAAGACAAAAAGTCGGGCTGATATACCAAAAGCAACAAGAGCAGAGGACAATTTCATCAGAGTCACCAGTTTGCGTGACAGAAGGCTGACTGCTTCAAACATCCCTGCACAACTGAACTAATGTCATGAAAAAATGTGTCTACATTCACTGTGAGGAGAAGAAGACTCTGTGAAGCTGGCCTATATGGCAGAATTGCTGTCAAGAAATGACTGTCGAGGAAGCAAAACAATGTTAGAAGGCTCCGATTGGCCAAAGACTAGACAATAGAGCAGTGGAATAAACTTCTTTGGGCTGATGAATCAAAGTTCAAAATCTTTCAGTCCAATAGGAAGGTCTGTGTGAGGTGAAGAATTGATGAAAAAGCAGCAACCCACTGTATCACACCAACCATAAAGTATAGAGGAGGCTCTGTTATGGTGAGAGGGGCTTTTGCCAATTACCAAGTCAGTGATTTGCCCCAGGTGAAAGGCAAATTGAATCAGACCAGCTATCACAGCATATGGCAGTATCATGCAATCCCATCAGGAATGCGGCTTGTAGCTCAAGGATTTATACTCATGCAAGATAATGACCCAAAGCATATTAGTAAACTCTGCCAGAGGTATATTAAAGGCAAAGAGGAACAGCACGTCCTTCAACTGATGACTTGGCCTGCACAATCAGCAGACTTAAATCCCACCGAACTAATGTGGGTTGAACTTGATCAAAAGGTCTGAGCTAAACAACCCACAAGTGTGGTTCATCACTGGTAACTCTTACAGGTAAGCTAGGCAGAACTAACTTCAGTCTATCTCCAGGTGGAAAGAATTGTGAGAATCTATGAAGCAGTGATAGCAGCTAAAAGGGGTCATTTTGATGAATCAAAAGTTTAAGAATTTTCTAGTGTTTTTTTGGTTTAATCTCTATCTAATACAGCTTATGAAGATTTGTATTTAGTATAATAAATAAAACAATTGTGGTACTTAACTTGTTTCATTAAAAATAACACTTTTAGGATGAGAAATAAAAATTTTTGAGGGTAGCTAAATACTTTTGACTGATAGTGTATATATGTATATGTATATATATATATGTATATATATATATATATATATATATATATCAATTAAATATATGATTTGTAAACAAATAGTTTGTTGGTAACATTTTAAACCAGACACAGCTCATTTGTTTTCACACAGTTAAAGGGTTTCAAATATCGCAATCAAACACTTAGAATTTGATTTAACATCAACACACAGTTAAATAATTAAGCAGTTCTATTTAACTCATAGATGGAACCCTAACTGGTATTACCAGTCAGAGTGGACTTGGGAGTAATGTCAATGAAATGGTATTCCATATTCCCCTAAGCTCCAGGACTGAAGTCTCATCCTTAGATGGCTTATTGTTATATCCAGGATACTCTTGCCCAGTCGGCTGGGGTTGTAGAATACACCGACTGCACCAGTGCGGAGGAGTAAGACCTCCCAATGAGTGTCCTATATATGACACTAAACAATCTGATGGTGAGGTTCCAGTAATACCAGAGCTTCGGCCTGGAATGGTAGCACCTGATAAGGGTCTTATCTATGGGTGAAATAGAACTAAACTGTGGTTTCTTGACTTTACTGTTTTTTTGCATTTAAACTGAGTATTTATGCTTAACTGAATTGTTTAAAATAGAACTGTTTTGACTTTTAAACTGCGTACTTATGTTAAACTGAATTGCTCAAAATAGAACTGTTTTGACAACTAAACTGTGTACTTATGCTAAATTGAATTATCTGAAATAAAACTGTTTTGATATTAACTCTCTGTATTGCCTAGTCAGCTGGGGCAGTAGAATACACCAACGGCACCTCTGCAGAGGGATAAGACCCCCCCCCAACGAGTGTCCTGGATATGACACTAAACAATCTGATGGTGAGATTCCAGTGATGCTAGGGCTTTGGGGAATGCAGAGCACCCCTTCATTGCCATTGCTCTCAGGTCCACTCTGGCCCGGAATGGTAGCACCTGATAGGGCCCTATCTATGGGTTAAATAAAACTCAACTGCATACTTATGCTGAACTGAATTGTTTGAAACAGAACTGTTTGACTAAACTGAATAGCTTGAAATAGAAATGTTTTTGACAATTAAACTGTGTACTTACATGTAAACTGTGTACTTATGCTAAACTGAATTGTTTGAAATGGAACTGTTTTTGACATTGAAACTGGAATTATGCTAAACTGAATAGTTTAATATAGAACTGCTTTGACATTTAACTGTGTGTAAACAAAATTTATACAAAACTGAATTGCTTGAATTAGAACTGTTTGAATAAAATGAATAGCTTGAAATAGAAATGTTTTTGACAATTAAACTATGTATTCATGCTAAACTGAATTGTTTGAAATAGAACTAATTATTTGTATAGAAATGGATGTGGCATTAAATAACCTACAAAGGTTGATATACCATAAAACCAAAACTACCAACCAACTAGGATACTCATTGGTGGAGGTCTTACCCCTCTGAAGAGATGCAGTCGGCATATCCTACAGCCCTAGCTGACTGGGCTGGGCAAATTAGAGGTGCCTTCTTACATTTTCATAAGATTTTATATTTTTTTAAATCCAGTTTGAAAACCACATATGACCTTCAAATGTATCACAGGAAACACTGAGAGCCACGAGTGACTCTCAAAACAATGAAAGGGTTAAGGATGATCAGAGAGTATACAATCAAAATAGATTAAAAATGAAGAACAATGAGAATATCAGTACAAATAAAAAAATAGAGGTAAACTGGAGTCTGATGGATATAAAATAGAAAAGGATAGAAAAGAAAAGAAAAATGAAGTATTTCTTTTACCTATTGTAAGCATTCCACAAAGAAAATCACCCGAGAGTTCACTCTTTAAAACTTCTTCAATGCTTTTCTGTGATATTTTGCTATATTCTTGAAATATTGCTCTTAATTGAGAAAAACTGTAGGTGGCTAGAATTCTGAGAAACTTGGACTCATCTGTTCCCCATTTTTTTTCTCCAGCTTCATACAAAGCTTTGGCTTCTTGATAAGCTTTATTTTTGTTGATTTCTTTACTTTCATTTCGATTTGCCGAAAGCATGGAAACTAGAAGACGCTTGAAATGACCTGAGGTGTCTGATACAATGTCTTTTTCAAGATCTCTGTTGAAAACTGAAACAAATATAATTTAAAATCAATAATTAAACTAGTTATTGGTAACCATGTTAGCTGGTGATTTTTTATTCAACAAAAATCTTTTATCAAAAGTTGAAAAGGATTTCCTGATTTAAAAACTCGATATTTAAAATTCGTAAAAAGAACTATAGAGACAAATTGTAACAGTGAATTTGTAAGACATAATCACAGTCTTTTATTTTTAAAAATTCTTAATATTTTGTTTATACGTAACTCACCCTGCAGATATAGTCATTATTATTTAGTCAGGATAAAAAAGAAGAGTTTTATTAATTCAGATCTACAAGAAATGTTGGAGACTGTAGACTTGAGAATATGCATTGTCAGAAATTTTTTAAAATACAAATTTAGTAATGGTACATTGCATAAGGAATAAGTGTCACATTACATGTGTAATGTAACATTGTAATTACAAGAGTAATAATTATGAAGGATCGAAAAAAGCTTTTCATTAAAGTATAAAACTAGAATCTGGAAATAAAAAAAAAGTTCTTGTTATAGAATGACTTGTGTGGGTTCATAACAACTTTGGCTTTGTTAAAGATGACCCAGAGATACGTGTAAGAATGTTAATGATTTATTAACCTGTCTAAAAGGCAAGATTACCTACAACAATAACAAAAGGGCCACAACTTTGTAATACCTGGATGTACAAAAATCAGTAATTTTAATGTTTATGACACAACTCTTACAGATAACAATAAGAGCACTTCAGACATTTTAGTAAAATGAAAATTTAATTAAAATGTTAAATTATCAATTGTACATTTTGTATGTGTCAATCAAGTACACTCACTTTAATGTCTTTTTATAATTTAATTCAATTTTTACTTTATATGCAAGTAAATCAACTGAAATTCAATTTTTTCTTTCTTTATTTAAACATTTTGATTCTCCTGTTGTTAATTCTGGGCCATCATAAAATCCAACTTAATTTTCTTTTTCTTGGTTTACAGATGATTTTATTCTGTAGAGGTAAAAATAACCTTATTTTTTCAATCAAGTCACCTCAGATTTACTAGCAAAATCAAAACTAAACTGGCCATCTAAACTATTTTACATCTACAAAAAAGACTAAATTAAGTGTTTGTGACAAAGTGAAACACATTAATGTTCTGATCTTAAACAAAAGTACAGATCCATATGTAAAGAATCATGCTTTTTATACAAGTAATAAGTATAATATAATAATTTGTTTATGCTGTCAAGCAAAACAAGGCAGCTAACAGACTCTGCATTTGAAAAATATTCATCTGAAGAATAAATTAGATCAAGTGAATCCATTAATTAAGACAATTGTTGATGAAATAGTTATAAGATCAGTTGTTAGAAATAAAACAGTTGATTAAACAAGAACAGGAAAACATTTTGATGTTGATTTGAAATCAGATTTGAACACAGGGAAATCCATTTTGTTGAAGAAGAAAATAACCCGAGCTAACCAAGTAGGAGTCATGCCAGCTCCAAATATTGAGAGGAATGTCAGGTTTGGTTTCTTTCTCTTTTCTTTGTTTCATAGCATATCAACCTTTGTGGGTTATCTAATACCAAAGCCATCCTTGTAGAAGAACAGTAGTGGTACTACTTAACCCATAGCTGAGAGGATAAGGAAGTTCATGCCTTTCCCCATGGGAATTAGTCTAAAAGTGAATGTAATAGTACAAATGATGTTTGAACTTACAAACTACATTGTTGCAATTCAGCTCATTAGCCACTACACCATGTAGACTCCCTTAAGAATATCAGAGGAGACACTGATAATAATATAAAATATAATAGGTTACTGTTATCTATTTGTCAACATGTCCAAGACATGTTGAGAAGGCTTTTTCAAGAAGCTCTATAGGATGAAATGAAGAATCTTAGAGAAAATAATATTTATCAGTTAGTCACCTTACATTTTTCTTTCTATTTTGAGAATGGATCTTCACAAATCCCTAAACATTTTGTGTCTGTTTTGGCCCCCAGTCCCAGCCAGGACACTTTTGGGAGGATGAAAGTTCAATGACAAGCATAAGACTATACCATTGGGTCTGGTGAAGCTAGGACAAGCAAGGTCATCTGGCATGCATTGCCCTTTGTGATCCAATGACCAGCATTGCAAGCAGTGCATGAGTCTCAGGTTATGCACAACCTCTCCCTCACCATATCCATGCTATAAAATGACCTTGTGTCAAGTTCTGTCTGGTGGGAGGCAAGACAAATCCCTCGCCATATCCCTGCTATAAAAGGACCTTGTGTCAAGTCCTGTCTGGTGGGAGGCAAGACAAATCCCTCGCCATATCCCTGCTATAAAAGGACCTTGTGTCAAGTCCTGTCTGGTGGGAGGCAAGACAAATCCCTCGCAATATCCCTGCTATAAAAGGACCTTGTGTCAAGTCCTGTCTGGTGGGAGGCAAGACAAATCGCTCGCCATATCCCTTCTATAAAATGACCTTGTGTCAAGTTCTGTCTGGAGTGAGGCCAGACAAATCGCTTGCCATATCCCTTCTATAAAATGACCTTGTGTCAAGTCCTGTCTGGTGGGAGGCCAGACAAATCCCTCGCCATATCCATGCTATAAAATGACCTTGTGTCAAGTCCTGTGTGGTGGGAGGCAAGACAAATCCCTCGCCATATCCCTGCTATAAAATGACCTTGTGTCAAGTCCTGTCTGGAGGGAGGCCAGACAAATCCCTCGCCATATCCCTGCTATAAAATGACCTTGTGTCAAGTCCTGTCTGGTTGGAGGCAAGAAAAATCGCTCGCCATATCCCTTCTATAAAATGACCTTGTTTCAAACCTGTCTGGTGGGAGGCCAGACAAATCTCTCGCCATATCCATGCTATAAAATGACCTTGTGTCAAGTCCTGTCTGGTGGGAGGCAAGACAAATCGCTCGCCATATCCCTGCTATAAAATGACCTTGTTTCAAGTCCTGTCTGGTTGTAGGCCAGACAAATACCATTTTCCTCCACAGCTTGCACTGCATCTATTTGAGTCTTTATACAATTAACCAGCCACTATAATTCATTTGTTCTCCAAATTGAAGTTAAAACCACTAATTTGAATGCTTCAGTGAACTATGAATGATATGTGAAACAACGAGAAAGTTTTACAGTTAATGACAAAAAATACTTATAACTAAAATGAAAATAAAAACAAAGTCATTACATTGTCTGAAATAAAGCAAACCTGTAATTATATATTAGTGTTTGACATGATTAATTAAAATTTCATCTAATCACTTGCAGATCCTTGCATCTATACTAAACAGAGTAAAAGTCAAAATGATTATTATTATTGTTATCATAATTATTGTTATTTTATTTTTACTCCTTTGAAAGTTTTTCACATCAGTGTTAATTGATCATTTTCCATTGGAGTTTGAGTGACAGCAAGTCTCCTCAAGTCAACAGGACTCTTCTCAGTAATTTAGCCAATCTTAATAATGCAGTAGTCTGGATGGTCTCCACTTGTCCTCTTATTTCCAAGTCTTCAGACCCTTTCCCAATCCTTTGGGTATGGTTCTGAACACACCAATTACAATTGATATCCTCGTCACCTTCAAGTTCCCTAGTTTTCTTCAAGCAAGATCTAGGTACTTATCTCTCTTTTCAATTTCTTTTAATTTTACTTTGTGATCCTCTGGGACAACAAAGTCCACCATTTGGTAGGTTTTCTTTATTTGTTGACTATCACAAAGTCTGGTCATTTGTTCAAGATTAGGGGATCTATTTGTATCTCAAAATCCTAGAGAATTTTGTGGGCCTCGTTCTCCAGTACAGATTCTGGGTTGTACATATAGCACTTGCTCCTATGGTCAGATTTCAATTTCTTGCATAATTCACAATGGATCACCTTCTCCACCCAGTCATGTCAAGTCGTATACACATATCGTGCTATTATTATTATTATTTGCATTTAATTGCAACAAACTCTCATTCTATAGTCGTTAATGTAAAAGAATGATCAAGTCAAAGTGAGAGAATCAGAGGAAATTGTTTTATTTCTTGGAACACAGTTTATATATGAAGATCATGTAATCAAAACAATCTAGATGTGTTGAAAAGTTGATAACCAAATTTGATATTCAGAATTATAAACTAGACCTACTCTTAAAATGAATATAAATGAAATATACAGAAATCCTTTCTGCTTTACTAATACATTTCAAACTAACTCACAATCAAAATCAATAAATAAACAAAAACACCACGAATGTACATTTCAAAAGCCGGATGTTGTCTAGACGATGTATAAAAATTTATTTCAAAGGAGAAAATCAGGCCGACCACGTGCGGCGCTTGGTTTGGCCGGAGTGAAAAAGGGAGAAGGAATCCCAGACAAAAAGTTACCTCCTCTTTTTGTCGAGAACTACTATTGAACCCTCAGTACGAATTCGGGGACCGAACTGAAGGCAGGAAAAATTAGCCAGCAGATGGGTTTCGTCACTCGCTTCTTGAATAGCCGATACATATTTTAAACAGGCAAGGAGCTTCCCAAGAAATAAAAGTGAAATTAAATGAAAGTCGATGATTGAAATTATGCCAAGTTAAAAAACTGAAAGAAAATCCAACCGAAAATTCTGCTGAAAAGAACTTTAAAGAAGACTCGCAATTTAATGAACTCTGAAATTTTTTGAAAAAACAAAAAAGAAAAAAAAATTCTCAAATTCAAAGAACTTTGTTTCCCAGACACTCTCTCATATAAGTTCCTGCAAATTGTACTAAAATTTGCAACACTTTATCTTTTCTATCCCTTTCTCATTTCTTTTGTATAAAATTCCTTTTTAAAAACTTTGTTGTCTGTGTTATCTTTTCGAATCAGTATCCGAACTAGAAAGCTGCAGAACTTACTGTTTAAAATTACCGTTTGAACTTACCGTTTAATATTGCACACTAAAGCCCTCTAAAAATATAACCCAGTTAAATACTAAACTTGGATCTAGTGTCACTCACTTTATTTCTCAAATTCTATTTTATCCTATCAAATTTCTTTTATGTCATTCCTTCATATCAATTTCATTCTCTTCCTTTTAATTTCTTTAGATGGCCGAGACCAAAATGAATAAAACACATTCGCTGCATAGGTAGGCTCCGCGAATCTATTCAGTTGAAATGTAACTATATTTACAATTAAAAAGATCCTTTTTTTTCAACCAATCAGCAACTTTCCCCTCTAAAGTTTTTAGAGCCGATTCGACCCAAAGACGATTATAAAATGGTCAACGAAAGTTAAAAAAAAGACAGTCAGCTCCGAGACTTGAAGAGAAGATCGTCACGCGTCGCATTCAGACAAGAACAAAGAACCAGACGTCCGGCCAATCAAGCTCGCATTCCAACACTATCACCACAGAGAGCTTAGAGCTTACCAACCCACGTCACACACCGTGCTAAACTAGCTGCTCAAGAACGATTTACATCCATTCGCCTCCTGAACCGTTATCTGACATACTGATTTTTATTTAAAATAAACGGAATTAAACCCATTCCTCTTGTCTGTTGTCTCTTGTAACCACACTCTTATCTATAACAAATAGAAATAATGCTGAACTATCTTATTTACAAAGTTTTACTGAGTCTGGCAACATAGGTTGCTTACAGTAACAATGCTGAACTAGCTGATGACAAATTTCACAGAGAAATTAGTTAAAAGCTTAATCAACGATATAAGAAGAGCTTGACTAATCTGTGTAATATTTTTTATTAAATTATCACATTTGGCAAAACTGTTACTAATTTAATTAAGGCAGCAGTTACCTTGCATCACATTATCAGAAATATGCAATAGATCAAAATGTAGTTTGCAAAAAAGTCAGTTAAACTGCTGAATTTGATTGGTTTCAGCAATGCAGACTGAAATAATTCTTCAAATTATTTTCTGGCTATGGTTTTCAACTGTACCTGAAAAACATTTCGGAAGAAGTAGCAAACTACTGCATTATTCCTTTGTGAGGCTGAATATGGAAATTTAGAAATTGCAACATAACAATTGATTTTCTTTATATAATTACGGAAAAGTACGACAAATTTTGATTTAATTATGTTTCAATGTACTGTAACAATCAAGGCATTTAGCTCTTACAAAAAATCCTAAGCAGCATTAAATAATCAAAATATATTGATATAAGTAAAAGTAAGTAAAGTTGGCGACTGTAGTCGAGGGTGACCAGAAGGCTCCCTTTTCGATAGCTACTACACCAAGGTGTAGGTGAGGGCGCTACTCCTTTCCCTGGAATGCTACACTTTACCCTTGATCCTTACCTTATAGTGCTGAGTGTTAAGCAAGGTAGCATCAAGTATCATTTTTTGAATTGACCTGCGATTGAACCCAGGTCCCCGGGACCACTGGTGAACACTCTAACCGTTATGCCAATGTCCGGTTTTTACAGTTTAATATTTATATTTAACATCATTGCCTAATATAATTATGTGATAGTTTTTCGAAAAACAAACGCTGATTGAATGATTGAACGATTATATGATTTTTCTCTCGATATACTCTCCTCCCCTGTTTTTTGTATTCTATCACACATCCATCATTATCAACACTTGGTATCACCATTCTAAAGTCCAGATGAAGGTTCATTAAAACTGAAATGTTTAACATTGACTTCTCGTCAACAATAAATTCTTCATTTTTGATTACTTTGTTTTTCAATTTTTCTCCCTACTGTCAAATTCCTTTCCATTATTTCCTTCCATTCTATACAGTTTGTATATATGAGAGTCATTCAATAAATGAGGGAAATTTTTTCAAAAAAAAGCAAAATAATTTTTTCATAAGTGTAATTTCTTTATTGTTTGGAATTGGTTGATAGCAAAACTTATTTTAGCCAAACAAAACTATTTGTTTTGAGGCTATTTAAGATGGTGGCAAATCAAACAGATAGCTCCAGGCTTGAACAGAGGTCTGTTATTGAATTTTTGGTGGCTGAGAAGTGCAAATGATTTGGAATTTACAGAAGAATACGTAATGTGTATGGAGAAGCAGGTTTTAGTCAAAAAAAAAGAGTATATAAATGATTTAATCATGAGTTTACCACTATAAGGCTGAGTGGAAAAAATAATCTGTAGCAGAAAGAATTTCGTATTTTTGTTTGGCGCGTAATTTAATTCGACCGTTAGGGTCGACACATATTTTCACCCAATCAGGATGACTTATCCTATTCAACCCGGACCATCTTTCCGGGCAGCACAAACTGGGAAAGCCACCAAACACTTTTTCTTTCTCAGAACTTCTTTGTTCAGGACAGACGTAATGACTGTCCACTCTCTTGAATAGCAGCAGCAGCACCATCATGAGGAAAGCCATTTATTTTATGGACCCCTTGCGTCTATTCTCTTAGACCAAGGGTTCCCAGTTGAATATGAATTAGATGAACTCAATACGCCACACACAGGAACAACTTTTAGTTGCCTCCAATATTGGCTATGTCGATTGCGATACAAAATTCCGCTCCAACACTTAGCTACTTCCTCTCTGGGCAACATTTTCTGGAGACATTCACGCTTCTCCCCAAAACAACCAGAACCACAAATCCATGGGTGACTACATCGTTTCTGTCCTCAAACTGCAAACACGACTTTTGCTACACTATGGCGAACATATCACCCTCTCACACAATCAACAATGCCTTAACCTAATGATGCACTTTTTGCTCAGGCATTTAGCTGCTAAAATGCTTTCTCAACTCTATAACAACTCCATTTTGTTTCCTTACTTCTTTCCTTCCTACGAGACTTGCAGCATAAATGTAAACCCTTTATTCCATGCTGCCATTAAAACCTTCATATAAAACCTTACGGCATCTTCTTACTTCTTCATCTCTTTCATTTATTTACCTTTAAAACTTAGCGAGGAAGTAACCAAACACACACACGCATGTTACAACATTTCCACGCTAAAAAATAATGACAACATTTCCTCACTAAAAGTCCATAAAGTAAATCATAGAAACTCTCTGGTAGAAAGAAAAAAAAGTTCTGAGCACAGAAACCTGTAAAGAAGGTCATGCTGACAGTCGTCTGGGACATGAAAAGACTCCTCACAAATGATTTCCTTGAAAAAATACCACTGTGCTTTCAACTGCCAACTCCTCAGGCAAAATTTGTTTTATCGATTGAATGAAACTTGTATTTCATCTGACTAAAATGCAGCATATCTTCACTAAACTTGTGTCTAAAGGAAATTTATTAAAACTCTTATAAGACCCAATTTCAAAATTGAATTGTGCAGTGTGATTGTAGTTATGTTGATTTCTGACTGAATCATAGCCAATCTTAAATATGAATTTTTTTTATGTTTCCAATTCAGAATATATCTATAAATTTGAGTTAGGGAGTTGGAAACTTATAAGGGATACAAATATATTGTCAATACATTTGCAAATATATTATGTTGTGTTGTTATCGAGATCATATTATTTATCACCATTTCAATCACATCTACCAAATCTAACAGATTTTGAGCAGATATGTTTTGTAATGGACAAACTAAACAGCCAATAGAAAGCTGTCATATACCATTGTTCAATTATCAAAGTTCTTTTTATCTTTCTCTAAATAATCTGTAGAGGATTAGAATTGATTAGTCTAATTTTGATCTTGAAATTCAGCTTATATATATTTTGTGGCCTTGATATATATATTAATGAATCATGCTATATAATTTTAAAATTAACCAAAATCAATGTTATAAGACAATGTTAATTTATATATATATATATCTATATATATATATATACATATACATATATATATATATATATATATATATATATATATAAATATATATAAAACATAAAATATACTCACTCTCTTGGTATGTAGACACTATCTGTTTAATCTGTAAATTTGATCTTGTGCATAAAATCTCAATCAAAACATTTTCATCTGTCCCGAAATGCTGAAATTGAAAAGATTTTTTAGCATATTCAGTAAACATGAGTATCAAATTTAATTTTAAATACTTTTTTTTACCTTTCATCAATTGTTAAATGTGTAATATATATTTGAATTTAAAAGACCTGGCAAATAATTTTTGAATATCTTGTATAAATGCCTATGTAACATTGTTATCAACTTTTGCTATGGAGACAATGCACAGTTGCAAAGTTAGTAGAGAATATAAAAGCAGTAATGTTGTCCTCATTAAAAATGTGCTGTGTCATCTGAACCCATTGTAGGTTTTGTTACAAGACGAGATCTTGCCTTGATTTGAAAAAACAAAAAGAAAGAAAAGAAGAAAAGAAAAAAAAAACGGAAGTTAACACTTCGAGTTCTCAACTCAAAATGAAAAGTTAGTCGCTCACGCATGGGCTCCGCGCAGAACTTCCGTTTGCGATAAATTAACAAAAAAAATACATTAATAAATATCCAATCGGAACGCTTCCCGCGGGGCACAAAAATTGCCGTTTCTGAGCCTACAGAAAATATATAAATAGACGGACCAAATAATTATCAGCAGACTTGTTCTTTCACACGACCCGTGTTAAAGATTCTTCGCCACCGTCCGGCGCCTGTCATCCGATACATCAAACGATCGCCACCGCTACCAACGCCGTCCTAATTCCGAGAAAACCATCCCTTCACCACGAGACAAGTACAGTACATGAACTTTGTAACTACTGGTTTATTCTCAAACGAGAAGTCCAAATAGACACACACACACACACACACACACACACACACACACACACACACACACACACACACACACACTGTAACAATGGTTGCTAAAGAAAGGAACTTGATAGATACATGTATATATCAGAGAGAGAGAGAGAGAGAGAGAGAGAGAGAGAGAGAGAGAGAGAGAGAGAGAGAGCATTATTCTTACAAGTGCAGATGAGGGTAATAATGTGCTGCAGCCCAAAACATTACAATCTCTACTTTCTTTTAAAATTCTTATTTTTATTTTAGTATGGTCTAGTGGGTAGAGTGTTTGCCAATGGTCTGGGAGACCTTGGTTCAATCACAGGTCGTATCATACCAAAGACTCAAAAAATGGTACTTGATACACTGAGCAATATAAGGTACATATCAAGGTTAAAGTGGAGCAATCCAGGGAAAGGAGTAGCGCCCTCCTCTACACCTCGGTGTTGTAGCTATTGAAAAAGGAGCCTTCTGGTTGCCCTCGACAACGGTCGCCAACTTTACTTTACTTATATGTTATATTTTATCTATGTACCAATGGTGCAATGGTTAACATTGCAGGAAATGGACCAGTTTCCCAAGTTCAAATCCTGGATGAGGCTGGTAGCATTTCATATGACACTAATATTCTTGATAAAAGAATGCATCTATTTACCCTCCTGCTATAGGTAAATAGTAGGACAGGCTAGGCTCTTTAATCTTGGTAGGATAATCAGTTTAAGAGAAGATAAATTCTAAATTCAAACCTGTTAGACTTGGCTTAAAAATTGAACTTGTGTCACATCCTGTTGAGTAAATGTGTGCGGTAAATACATATTTCATCTATGTTCATGCCTTTTTCTTCTTATTTTTCTCTTTTGATAGCTTCAGTGTATGTTATAGTAAGGATTGAAAAAACTTTGTGCCATTTATTTGTGCCAATAGCTCGTCAATCTTCAGAATCAGGAATCTGTAGGGTTAGTGAGTGAATGTGTTTATGCTATTTATGGTCTCCGACTATTTAATGTTGAGTTTATGTATATTGAAAATAAGGGTTTATGTTTTAGTTTTCCCACATGTTTATGTTGAAGTTTGGTATATAGAATGTTTTGTTTAGAATAAAGGTTGAATAAGCACATGGATAAAACAAATGAATGAATAAAGCATATGCAACAAATGAGTAAAAGATATGAAACAAATAATGGTTGTAAAACGGCGCGGACAAAATGAACATTTAAAACAAGGCGATGAACAAAAATAAATTCATATTCTACAACAATTAAACTTACATTGATACATAAAAATATTACTGACTCATCTAACAAAATAATAGTGTGTGTATATGTATGAGTTTGTGTGTGTGTGTGTGTGTGCGTGTAACACAACTAAGCTACAAAACGAATTGCAAGTTTAAAATGTCCTTTTTTTATGGCATTTTACTTGCCAATGCAGTGAGAGGAAAACTAACGCACAAAATTCCTTGGTTTTTCTGTTTCCTTTTGTAGAAATGAAATATCCATAAATTGTGTCTTGTACATCCCCTCTTCTCCAGAAACTGACAGTGAAATGTATATTTCAAATATACTTAAAATTTTTAATTAACTGGTGGTGCAATGAGGATATAATTTTTTTCCATCTCTGATTTGTATTTGATTTTCTTTCTTTTCATGCTCACCCATGTCCCTTTGCTTGTAATAGCATGACTGGAGTTTGAACTCACTTACTATGATATCACAGTCCAGCATGTTAACCACTACACCATAAAGGCTCCTACCATTTAATGCCATTAAAAATAAATTTAAGCAAATTTATTTGACCCATTATTGTTACCCTAACAGGTCACTCCTGGTCAGAGTGGACTGGAAATAGCAACGAGGAGGTGATTCTGCATTCCACAGAACTCCAAAACTGGATGCAGTTTTGTATTATATTCAGGAAACCCTTATTTTTGATGGAGGTCTTACTCTTTTGGTGGGAATCCAGTAGGACCATTCTAGTCTCTACCAAAAAGGTATCATCATCAAGATTTTTTCCTTTGTATCTTTATTTTAAAATATCCAGATATTCATTTTATTTTATTTCTAAGCAACCCTCTTCTTTAAAAATGCATGCAATGTATTTCTGTTTGGCTCTTTTTGCACTTACTTGTTAAAATATAGTATTAAAAATATAGTATTAAAAATATTGTTTTAAAATATAGTATTAAAAATATTGCATTAAAAATATTGTATTAAAAATATTGTATTAAAAATATTGTATCAAAATACAAGAGTCATTCAATAAATAGGGTTTTTTTAAAAAAAAAAAAAGCAAAATAAATTTTTTTGCAGAATTTTTTCCCTCTGCATTGTTTGTAATTGGTTTATAGCAAAACTTATTTTAACCACACAAAAATATTTGTTTTGAGGTTATTCATAATGACAGCAAATTAAATAGAGTGTTCCAGGCTTGAACAGAGGTGTGTCATTAAATTTTAGGAGGTTAAAAAGTGCAAACCATATGAAAGAATGTGTGATATATTTGGAGAAGTATATTTTAGTCAAAAAATATTTACAAATGAGCTGAACATGGGTTTATCACTATGAACCCAAGTTGAAAAGGCAGGCCATGGAGTGGAAACATACTGACCTTCTGTTAAAGAAAAAGTTTCAGTCAAGGCAGTCAGTAAAGAAGGTCAGGCTGACAGTCTTCTGGAACATGAAAAGACCTCTTACAATTGTTTTTCTTGCTCAAGATGCAACTGTAAACAGTGCTTTCTATTTCTGATTCCTTAGGCAAAATTAACTGAGTGATCTTTGTATACCTTACCTACCATGTTCTGTTTTTTTTGGTTTCTATCCAAATCTTTACCTATTCATTTCTTCAAAGTCTAAAGAAAAAGATAGACCATTATCAACTGTGGGATTGAATAAAATGAATAGATAAATAAATAAACAAATGCGAAAAAATAATTTCCCAGGAGCCCTCGGACTGGAAGTGCAATCCATGCATACCAGAAAAAAGACGGGCTTCCTGGCACCAAAGAAAGAAACTATCAGCCTTTTTCTCTTTACATCTTCCAACTGGACAGATGCTTTTCCTGGCTAGGGAAGAAAGTTCTCCACCATGAAATAGTTGACAACCTGTAGAATAAAGGTAAAGTTTAAAGTATTCTTGTCTTTGCCTTTTTCCATTTTATGTTCATTTACAGCTCTGGCCAACCATAAGAGAACAAATTAATGGGTAAAAAGAGAAACCAAGGAGTCAGATGCCAAAAACAACAAAGTCATCCAACAGAAGCCAGTAATTAACCAAACCAAAATGATGATGATAACAACCAACCAACCAACCAATGAAATAATAACAAGCAAACTTTATTAAGCTTCATACAACTATGACCTTTTTCTAGTCAATAGGAAAGTCTCTTATGAATGATGTCTAAAATCAAATCAAAGGTGAATACCATCTTTTATCTGCTTCATGTAATCAGTTTCTTTTGTCAAGGAACATGCAGATTATATTTCTTTGTGAATTATAAGGATTTATTAGTACTAATGTTTTCAACAAATTCAAATGACAAATTTAACAGATGCAATAAACTTGTTTAAATCAATAACATTATCCCCAAAGATATTTTACCTTTGTAGCATCACGCAAATTTTCTGCATCAAATTCCGCTGGTTTCATGCACAGTGATTTCACACATTCTTTCAAATTTCCGCTAAGTTCTCCTTTTAACTCTTTAACCAGATCCTGAAAAAAAAAAAAAAAAAAATCCCCAAAAAAGACTATTAATTTCAAGAACTGAAATATTTATAATGTGAAATATTAAAAACATTTAGGAGGAAACTCTATTTGAATTATATTCTGGATAACATAAAATAATAAGTCAGAATATCAAATTCCTTTTATTATTTTCCGAATTTAAAAAAGTTTTACAAGTTTCCATCTTAGAAAACACATTGTTGTAAATTTAGCTTTCCTCAAAGAAGAAAGTAAAAAATACATTACACTAATTATTGAGTTATATAAATTCAAAAAGGATTGTTTACAATTAAAAATTTGATGTTATTATATAAAAATATTTTTAATTGAAAAAAATGTATAAAATCATTATAAAATTTTCAAGAAAAGTAAAAAATTAATTAATTAGAATGTATTAATTTGTTATCAATTCTCAGCTACACATTCTTCACCCCAAATCTAGACATGTAGATTAAATAATGGATAAAGGAGATTTTGCAGTTAAATAAGTAAATTCTTTAGATATTTAGTAAAGGTGATTTAGATATATAAGAATTTGAGAATGACATAAAACTAACGTTTTCCTTGTAAAATGTTTATACAAATTTTTGCATTGGAGAAAAATATCAAAAGGATTTTTATTGATGGATTAATTATGGCTTTGAACCAATAGAAACCATTACAGGTTTTCGGACAATTATCTTCATCTTTATTGATATTTCCACAATGTTTTGACCGATATGTCCTCTGGCCTTCTTTAAGTGTTTGTTGAACTCGGGAACCTTCATGGAACTTTGAACTACATCCTTCATTGAATCCGCAGGGGACTCCGGTTCTAACTCCATTAGCCATAACCGGGTACAAGTGTTAAGTATTCCTGTATTGTTACTCACCTGCAGTCAGGATTGAACCTGCAACCTTCAGATGATTGTCTCCTTAGAAGCTTAGGGAACCAATGTCTATAACCGTTACGCTATGTGTCCTGCTGGACACAAGAAGGCCTGAGAACATATCGGCCGAAATGTTGTGGAAATAACAATAAAGATGAAAACCCTTAATGATAAAAATCATCAACTTTCGTCTCAGAAATTTAGACAACTAGAAATCATTAGGCTTTTTTTTTGTTTAATTGGTTTAACTTTGTTATTGTATTTGAAAGATTTCATCATCGTCATCATTATCAACAACCAGTTGTGCTGATGGCATGTAGAGAAAAAGCTAAATGGGAACTATGCAAAAATGCTATGTGTTGTTTTGAATAAATCCTGGAAGCAACACCCCAAAGAGACAGCAGCTGTATGGCCACCTACTTCCCATCTCACAAACAATCTAAATAAAATGAACAAGACATGCCGGGCATTGCTGGAGAAGTAAGTATAAACACATAAGCAATGTTCTCATACACATTGACATGCCAGTGCTGGCTGACCAGTAAAAACTTACATATATCAATTTTGTGTGGACACTGGATGCAACCTAGAGGACCTACTGTGAGTAATGAATGATAGGGATGGATGGCACAAGAGAGAGAGAGAGGGTTAGGGAACTCTGTGCCGTTAGTATGACTTAATGGTGATGATAATGATGATGATGATGATGATTAGATCTTCCAAAAAATCTCATCTCAAATTTAAGAATTTATGCAGTAAAAATAACTTTTAAAAATACTTGTAGTTCTTTGTACCTAATTAAAAAAAGATTCTTGAGAATATTTTTGTTAGAGTACATTATAAAATGAGTGTATAAAGTCAAAATCTTAGCAAAATAAAGGCATCCATTTTTAAGTTGTTGGGTTAGTTAAGTATTAAATAATTCTAATTATTCTGTCAAAATGAAATAATTCCTCAAGTTTTGACTTTTGAACTTAAGAATCTTTGAAAAGAAATATCTATGCTATTGAAGAGTGGATCAAATGGATAAAACTTTATAAATACTTAAATGCATGTGTGTGTGTGTGTGTGTGTGTGTGTGTGTGTGTGTGTGTGTGTGTGTGTGTGTGTGTGTATGTGTGCACATGTGTATAATTCCAGCCAGCTAATTACTTTGATAAAATATTCTTTAATTTGTATTCTTTAGAATATAATCTTTTTAGAAGGTACATGTCAGTATTTAATCTAAAATAGTTAAGTTATTATTATTATTGATGGAGAGAACTTTTATTGTCATCCCTTATTTTATGTTCTACATTTGAACAATTCTAATATTCTTTTATTACTCATTATATGGCATCAACAATAATATACTTAAAAAAATTATTTCTTTTTAATTAACACAACTTTATTTAACATTTCAAGAATTTAAAGTTTTTTGTTTTTTTTTAAAGATAAATGAAAACTTCTTTTTCAAATAAGATTAAGACACATGTTTTTTTCCAAATGCTATCAGTATTCTTATGTGTTTATAATCTGTACAAGTCCCATCCAAAATATAAGCCTCACCTATTCATAGTTATTAAACTATTGATTTATTTCCAAAGGAAAAAAACTTTCAAGTTATTATATAAGTAAATAAAATTTATTTCCAAATTATTATAATAAATAGTCTTTCAAGTTATAAAGTAACAATTAAATGAAAAGAATTTAAAAAGTTATTTATTATATTTTGTAATTGATTATCATAAATCTCAAAAATCATAATATCAAAATTTAGAAAATTTAAAATGAATTAAAAATAAAAACTAACCCCCTTTAAAGGAAGATAACTAATAATTTTTTAAAAAAATCTTCAAGAGTTACATTCCGTGACACAATCATCAACCAAGATTCCTCATTTGGCTAATGATGAAAAATATATTTACTTCACACAGCAAATATTTACTTTTCTATATTATCACTTTTGTTATCAAGGTACTTAACCCAACACTTATATATAGATTAAACATTATGGCTGTTCAAATTCTTGATCAAACTTAATCTAATTCCTGTGACAGGTGACAAAACTTATTAATCCATCCAGGTTTCTTTTCTGTTAAGCAAATGTTCTTGTATAATAAACTTTCAAATAATTACAGCTATAAATCATTACATGCCTCTGTAAAGAACAGTGGAGTTTTATTTCCTGTAATATTTACTTTACGATAACTTTCTTTGTATTGAGTAAAGTGAATAAAAAGAATATTTGTTTAATTGTATTGGGATTATTGATACCAATTTTACTTTACCATCTTTTTGAGACAAGGGAGGATATTTAGCGATTATCTACTCACCAATTTCCAATACTAGGATTTGTGTATCTATTGATTCATTAACAGTGAATAAACAACAAGGAAAGACGAGATAAATAAATATACATACACTACCAGTCAAAAGTATTTGGCAACCTTAAAAAAACTTTTATTTCTCATCCTCAAAGTGTTATTTTTAATGAAATAAGTTATACTAAATAAATGTCTTCCTCTGTAACTTTGATCAGATATCTTTTGAAAAATTGATTCGAAGGCATTTTTCTCCTTTTGTACTGAGCATGAATAAAATGTCTTCCAAAAGTTACATTATACCACCACTTGAACTCACATTACATTAGAGTATCTTGAATTACTGCTTGCTCGATACAACTTGTTTTATCTATGCAGAGGACAATTTCATCAGAATGAGCAGCTTGTGTGAGAGAAGGCTGATTGCTCCAAACATCCCTGAAAAACTAAACCAATGACATGAAAATAAATCAACATCCACTGTGAGGCAAAGACTCTGTGAAGCTGGCCTATATGGTAGAATTGCTGTCAACAAAACACTGTTGATGAAGTAAAACAATGTCAAAAGGCTCCAGTTGGTCAAAAAGTACAAAGACTGGACAATAGAGCAAAAGTCCTCGGAAGTTAAAGAGCAGAGTTGAAAAGAGAGATCCATTCAAAGAATAGAGACAAAAAGAGAAGGAATAAAAGGTCTCAATTCTTATATGACCAACAGACATGTGACCTGGGAAACTATACACAATTCAAGGGAAGACAACTGCATCTCCCTACACCCTAATACCATGAGCTCTACAAAAATATGGAGTTCAATGTTTGTAAGTGTTTGTTTAAAGTCAATATGCACTTGTTTGGTACTCATGTAATATCATATTTATAAAAATCTACTATATACCATTTCAGAATAAAAAAAATTAAATTGTTTTTTGAAGACTGCAAGCAGATTAAATTAAATAGGATGAAAAATAGTTAAAATTGAAATAGAAGAAAAATACTTATAAAAAAAATCTATAATGGTAAGTAATGTTAGTAACGTTTCTATTTGATACGTTTCATTTAGTAATATTTCATTTAGTAATATTTCATTTAGTAACGTTTCATTTAGTAATATTTCATTTAGTAACGTTTCATTTAGTAATATTTCATTTAGTAATATTTCATTTAGTAACGTTTCATTTAGTAATATTTCATTTAGTAACGTTTTATTTAGTAATATTTCATTTAGTAATGTTTCCTTTAATTTGAAAAAAATCATGATGTTATTACTACTCAGATATCCTTGTCAGAATCTTACTTTGCCAAACATTGTCTTGAAAGTTTTCATTATTTCTTGCCGTTGAGGATTTGATCTGTAGGCTAAAATATTGATAATTGCATCTTCATCAGTCCCTAGTGAAATAAAATAGATAAATTTAAACCAGCAAATAAATAAATATTATATGGACAATAAGATTCATAATATCATATGTTGCTCATTATTTCCAAGTCATATATGTATTTCTAAAAGACTTATATATACATATAATCCTTTTAATATTTCCTTAATCAAAGCAAAAATAATCTATGGAGCAGTATTTTTTGAATCAATATATGAATAAAAGTTCGAAAAACACAAAGATTTTAAATGTGAAATTAAAAGAAGATGTTGTAGGTGCATATAATACCAAGATGTTAGCTGTCTCAATTTAAAAACTTCAGATCATTTTATAAGTAAAAATCTCTGGAAGAATAAAGAAGATTATTAAAGAAATTTAAATCTGTAACATAGAAGGAGTTTAATGTATTTTGTCAATGAAGATAATATATTTTAGTAAGATTAGCATTTTTTTAATAATACATAACATGATTTTTTGAAATGTGATATTTACTTACCCAATCCCCTCATAGCAGTATTTAATACTTCGCAATCAGATTCTGCATTAAAGTTAGGATAAGGCTTCAAAGTACCTTCTTGCTATCATCACAAGAAAAATAGAAAAAAAAATGTTAGTAAATCTTATAATGGGTATTAATGTTATAGGATTTTAAAAGAAAAGCAAAAAATGTAAAAAGTTAAAGAAATGGAGAAAAAGAAGAAAAACTTTTCAATTGATATACGTATCTTAATTATTCTGAAGCAAAAGGAACATGCAGATTCATTTTAGGATTTATTTATGAACTTCCACATATAGTATATAGGCTAGATTAAAAAACCAACTCTGGTCACTGTTGTTCTTTGAAATTGATCAATGTTTTTTCTAATATAGAAATTGTTCTGTTTATTAACTGGATATTTTGAGAGGAAGGTTGGTGGATTGGTTGGGTTTTATGGCATATCAACCATTGACAGTTATTTAATGCTAAATCCTGTTTATATATATATATATATGATTTAGTTTAGTTGGCTTTTATGGCATATCAAACATTGGAGGTTATTCAATGCCAAAGCTTGTTCATACATAAATATTAGATTTATATGATTTGTAAACACATTTTGATAACATTTTTAAATGAGCCTGAGCTCTTTTTTTCCAAACAGTTAAATGGCTTTAAATATTTCTATTGAACATTAATTCTATTTACTATTAATCATTTGTTTGCCCAGAGTTAAATAGTTTCAAGTATTGCCATGTAATAGTAACAATTTAACATCAGTCAATTATTTGCACATATTTAAATAGATATACATATGATTTATAAGTAAATAGTTTGTAGGTAATTTCATTTTAAAATGAGTTATAACTAGTTTGTTTGTACACTTGTATTACTATCGTTTCAACTATTGCTATCAAACAATTCAAATTCTATTCAATATCAATAATTTGTTTGCAGACAATTAATTGGTTACAAGTATTGCTATTTAACACTAATCATTTTACTGAACACTGTTCATTCATTTGCACACAGTTAAGTCATTCCATGTATTGGTACATGTTATCAACAATTCAATTAAAAATCAGTCATTTGTTTACACACAGTTAAATAATCAAACAGTTCTATTTCAAACAATTCAGTTTAGCATAAGTCATTTGTTTGTACTCAGTTTAAATGTCAAACAGTTCTATTTAACCCATAAATAAGACCCTATCAGGGGCTACCACTCCAGGTCAGAGTGGACCAGGGATCAATGGCAATGAAGGGGTACTCCACATTCCTCAAAGCTCCCTGTCTGGAGCCTCATGATCAGATGGTTTTATGTCATATCAGGACACTCATTGGGTTGGGGGCCTCAGCAGTGATGTAGTTGGTGTATTCTATAGCCCCAATTGACTGGGGTGTAGAGAGAGAGAGAGAGAGAGAGAGAGAGGTTGATTAGTATTGATGACATTGTTGAAATATTTGTATGGAAGTGGTTCGGCTGGGGCATTAGCCAATCCTCGCCGACCTGTGGTCAGGACCACACGTATATAATCTTCACACTGGAATGAGTGGTTCAGTTCAGCATTTGTGTTGTAATGAGCCATACGTGGCATCTGTGCTGGGTGGTCTTCAACAAAATGTTTAGTTTGTGATCCATGGGGGCCTTCACTCCAGGCAGCATTTACCATTCACCTAAAAAGGCTAAGGGCTAGGTTGATTGCCCGGCACCTAAGGCACTAATTTCAAGTTTGCAACCGAGTGATTCTCAGATATCTCTAGGTACTAATTTAATGAACCCCTCCAATTCATTTTCCTAATTAACTATTTCTACTAATCACTTCTCTATTTTAAGGCTAAATTTTACTATTCAGCCACAGCCAATATATATTGTCACAAGTCTCTCTATAAAAATGAATATATCAGTTATGGTAATAATATCAAATAATGAATAAAAATCTTTTAATGAGAAAATTAGACAAGACCAGAAATTATTAAGATTTATTTGCTTTAGAAAATTAGAGGATATGAAAGAATAAAAAATTCAAATATTGTTTAAACAAGATAAAAACAGATGCAAACAGGATTGATACTGTAGTAGAGTTAGTGTTATTCGATTGCAGAAAACCTTACTCAAGTTATCAACATAAGAATCAAAGGGTTTAGAGTTGTTGAAGTTACTAATCATTTTGGTTAGAGATGAAAGAAATGTAAATAATGAGAAGTTATCCATTTTATAATAATTTGGCAACTATATCAGAATGCTGCATGCTGTTTTGAACTAATCCTAGAAGCAGTACCCTACAAAACAGTAGCTATATGGCCACTTGCCTCCCATCTCACAAACTATCCAAGTAAGACAAACAAAACTGCTGGTGAAGCTGAGATGAACTCCTAAGTGACATTCTCCTGTTGACCTCTACATAGTGACAACCTTTAGTGGCCAACCAACAAAAACATACATCAGCTTTTTGTGGATACTAGATGCAGTCTGGTAGACCTACTGATTAATAGAGATGAATAACGAGAGAGAGAGAGAGAGAGAGAGAGAGAGAATCAAGAGAATCTGTGTAATCAGCATAACTTGATGATGCTGACATATAAATTGAAGGTGCATGGAGAATGTGTGTGTAATATAGAAATAAAGATATCATTAAGTGGATAAAGGAGTAAATGAATGAATAAAAATGAATGAATAAAAATGAATGAATAAAAATGAATGAATAAAAATTCAATCAACACATTTATATTTTTATTTGTTTAAATTGAGTGAAAAGTTTGCAGTAAAACAAAAGTACAGCAAAGATAATATCAGTCAGAGCATAAATATTTTTAATTGATATTGTTAAAATTCATGTAATGAAGTATAGCAGTAATTGTTAGCTTAAGATAAAGGGATATATTTTGAGTGTGTAACAAATCTTCATATGTAAGTGTCATTATACAGAGAGACAACTGTATTAATGTCTTAATGTATATATGAAGTGCTACTGATATTATATCAGCAGGAGACACATGAATGTTTTTAACGCAAATATAAATGTTAACAAACAGTTGTTTAATTTAAGAAAAATTAAACAAATTAAAATAAAATGCATTCTTGAAAGAAGAAAATGTAGATTTTCACTTAAAAGAAATAAATTGAAAAATATTTTACTAAGTAATAATTCATTACTTACTGTTAGTTGAGTAAGTATAGACAATTCCATACTTACCGAAGAAATATTCATTTTGTTGCTTATTCATATTATTTAGGTAGACTCAAAATTAGCTAAAGAATGTTGATGATTTCTCTATAAATCTAATTGACTAAGAAATTGTATTTTAAATATTTTTGGAGAGAAAAGATTTCTAAAATTATTTTGGTTTTTTTATAGCCAGTTAAACGTTGTTGTTTGCAAAGAATCTTAAAATTTAAAAACTAATGCAAATATACTGATTAGTTAATAAATGGAAAAAAATTTCAGCTTCTCAAACTGATTTTTTTTGTACAGAATTAACATTTATTTTTTTTAAGTATGGAAATCAGTTGAGTTCCCATATTTTTGTCATAATGTAAATTTTAGAAGTTATGAACTGTTAAGCTTTGAATGAAGTAGAGTTTTAGTAAAAAGGTGAAACTTTTGAAGAGAATTTGAAATTGAATGAACTTGACTGACAACCAGGAACTACTATATAACATGGAAGTGAGTTGGTTTTGAAGCAATATTTAATGTGATAAGGTTTATGTTTTAGCCCCTGAGTGGTGTGTCTCTATAAAAAGATTAGATATGCTATCATCATTGCATATTTAACTGAAAAGAAAAAGATTTTTTTGTGTCTGTTCTTCCTTTTATTTGAACCTGTCTTCTATGATAATAAAAATTGCCTCAGTATCTGGAGCCATTCAGAAGGTGAAAAACTTACATTTCTGTATTCATTTGATACAACATTACTCTCTTCTTCAGTTTGATTTCTTTGTTTAATGGCATATCAACCTTTGTGTATAATTTAATGCCAAAACCAACCAAGTAAAACGACAGTGATACAATTAAATCCATAGCTAGGGGCAGGGATGGATAAGTGAGTTCATACTTTTCCTAAGAGGCATTAGTCCAAAAGTGAATGTAATAGTGTGACTGGAGTTTGAACTTGCTTGCTATGATGTCACAGTCCAGCATTTTAGCCACTATGCCATGAGGACTTCTCCAGCTTGATACAGACCAACAAAATAAATTCTAAAATTTTTAAGAGTAGAAGGAAGAATACTGTTTTTCAGGAGTTTTTTTGTTGGTAAGTGTGTAGCCAAAGGTTGTGAAATTTTTCAAAGTAATATGAATGTGGCTTTCAAAGAAGAAGAAAAAAGTCCTTGTTCCCCTTAAGTCTTCTTGGTTCTCACTCTTAGGAGGAGAACAGTGGAAAAAAAAAAAGAAAAAAAAAAGAGAAAAATAGGAGTAAACTGTTTCTTACATAACTCACTCTTATGACCACAGTCTTTTACTTTGCTCCTTCCTTCTTCCTTCCCTTCCTTCCTTCCTTTTGACTTTCCTTCCTGCCTATCTTTTTTCCTTACTTCCTTACCCAGTTCTCTTCTTTCCTTCCTTCTTGCCTGCCTTCCTTCTTTCTATCATTCCTTCCTTCCTTCCTTCCTTCTACCTTTAATTCCTTCCTCCCTTCGTTCCTTCATTCCTTCCTTCCTTCTGCCTTTCCTTCCTTCTTTACCCTATCCCTTTTTCCCTCCTTCCTGCCTTCCTTCTGTCCTTTTTATTGCCTTTACTTTTTTCCTCCCTTAGGAGGTGAAGAAACTTAATTCAAGCAATTTGCTAATAAGTTCAACCTTTGTAGTGAACTTGGTAACATTAATGTTTGTTTGTTTGTGTTTTATGGCATATCAACATTTGTAGGTTATTCAAGCCAAACCCATTTTTATACAAATAAACAGTTCCATTTCAAACAATTCAGTTTAGACAGTTCTAATTCAAACAATTCAGTTTAGTGTAATTACGCAGTTTAGTTCTATTTGATTCATAGATAGGACCCTATCAGATACTACAACTCCAGGCTAAAGTGGATATGGGAGTGATAGCAATGAAGGGGTACTCCACATTCCCCAAACCTCCAGGATTACTGGAACCGCACCATTAGATTGTTTAGTGTCATAACCAGGACACTCTTTGTGGGAGGGGGTATTACCCCTCTGCAGAGATGCAGTTGGAGTATTCTCTAGCCCAAGCCGAATGGGTAATAACATTAATGTGTACTGATAGTTGTGATTATAAGCTAACCCTGATTTCATATTTATGCTCCTTTATTGTGTCCCCTATTATGGTTAGTTCTTTGACTAAGAAGAGACCCCCAATTCCAGAAGAATGACCATACAATAAACATGTATACACACCTCCCTTGTCACTTCTTTTTTATAATAATGGAATACTTAACATAACCCTGACCATTAAATTCAATCATGAATTTGTATTTTTAAATAAAAAAAATTATGTAACTCACAGCAATATTTTCAGTTTCCATTTTAGATGAAGAATGAGGTTTCTGCCTTTTCTTTGTTTGCTCGTTTGATACAACTGGATTGTTGGATTCATCAGATTTTTTCTCTTTTGTTGATTTTACTTTGGGGATTCTTTGGACATTCTCTTCAAAAATTGAAATTATCATCAGAATTAGATTTATCAAAAAAGAGAAATATTCATTAAAATGTTTTTTTTATTGATCAATATAATTTTTATCAAGCTGCTTCTGGCATAATAATTTTCATATTACTTCATCAGATAAGGAAAAAATTTCATTTAGAAATATATAAAAAAAATAAAAGCTGCTTGCATTTCATAAAATGCTAATACCCTTAGGAAAGGCATGATTTCTACTATTCTCCCTGCAACTATGGGTAAATAGCAGGGAAGACTGGCTCTTTAACCTTGGTAAGGTAACCAGTCTAGGAGAATGAAAACTCTGAATTCAAACTTGTTAAACTCAGCTTATTGACCTTGTGTCACATCCGAAGGAGTTTGGTAAATTCATATAGTAAAAATAAATTCAAGGAGAATAGTCAAGGCAATATTTCTGTTAAGAAGTTAACTTATGCCATAAATTAGGGAGAATTCATTAAATAAATTAGGGAGAATTCATTAAATAAATTTGGGAGTATTCATTAAATAAATTAGGGAGTATTCATTAAATAAATTTGGGAGAATTCATTAAATAAATTAGGGAGAATTCATTAAATAAATATATCAATTCTTTCATTTGCAATAATGTTTATATATGTAATTTCTATCAAATTCTGGCAGTTGAGAGTAAAAAATAAAATAATAAGTATTGTATTTTAGTACCAATTGCATTTGAACCAAGTAAATTGCAGGCTTTCAGTATTTCTAATTGTTGCCCACTGATTTTACCATTACTCCATCATTTCCTTGTTCAGCTTTAGAAAATTCATGCATAAAGAGAATAAATATTTCTGGCAGTTGGGAAAAAAATTTGATAAGTAGCATTAAATTTTACAATCTTTGAATTTTTCTTAAACAAATTTTTACTCTTAATCTGTATATTAAGAATTAAAAGTCAAGAAAAAACTTTGCCATTTGTCAAAAATTGATAGAAACATTACTTTGAAACTGGGTTATTAAATGAATTATCATATAAGTTAAGGTGATACATTTTCTTTACTCTATAACGGGAAATTAAATTAGATTTGTCACATTTTCTTCAAAATTATTGTAATAATGTTAATTATTTATGGGTAGCTGATTATTTTATCAAGTTAACCAGTTTTCAGTTTTAAACATGGTTTTGCAATCTTTTAAGTTATATAATATTCTTACTTGAAATTCCAGGTTTTGCCATCACTAATGTGATTTTGTATTCATCTCCTTCGTCTACAAAGTCTGCATTTAGTAACTAAAATAAAGTAAAATTCATTAGAGAAAATGTTAATATAACTTGATCTCAATATACCAGTAAAATTTATGTGCTGAAAACATTTACATGAAATCTAAAGTCATTTAAATATATCAGACAAGCAACAAAAATATAAAAGTATAAAGCAAGAACCATCTTTTTCTACATATATCTTGACTATAATTTACAAAAAAATAAATCAAAGAGAAAAGATATATTTTGTGTTTTTATGACTATTTTTTACAAAAATTTAATACTTTTTAAAGTTTTCAGATATTTTCTTTAGCAGACCTGAACATTCTAACTGAGACTTAAATTTTCTATAGTTCATGAAATAATATAATACTAATATCAATAGGAAACTAAAGAGTTTTCTAATATTTTGTTGTGTTTCCTTAAGATATTATAGTAAATTGACAAGAAAAATATTCCTTCATTTATTTTATTTAATTTTTTTATCGATATGTTATGTAAAATTCAATGAATCGAATTTAATACAAGCATTAGAAATTGAACCCGGTGAACATTTTCATATTAAAATTAAACAAAAAAAAAAATTAACAAAAACTTGGTGAAAGATTGAAAACTTGTTTGGTCAGCAAGTTTTTAAAAAACAACAGAAATACTTACATGATGGCATACTTTGGCTTTGCAGTGCAACTGCAGAGCTAATTTGTGTAACCCCACCCTGTGTTTATAGCACAGAGCCCTAGGCAGTGTCACAAAAACAAAGAAAAAAAAAGAAAAGTCAAACTCAAGATTTGAAAGATAGGACTTGCTCACAGACGGAGGGGTGTGTGTCATCTCGAACCTTCCTTTAGTACTGCTCCCCACCCCCATGCATCTAGCATGAATTCTACATTGTCATATCTGAGTGGATCACCTGAGCTCTAGAGGCATCAGCAGACTCTGAGTACGTCTTCAACCAACTCTGACCAACTCTGATGGATTCTTCTGAGTTTGTGTCTCATTGGGTGCACCATTCAATCGGCCTTGTGCCACATCGAAGCAAAGAGCTTCGTAAATTACTGATGGATTTTTCTGACCAACTCTTTTTGTATCTCTGTCTATACTTGTATAAATTAATATTTCCTACTTGGGTCATTCATAAGGGGGACATAAAAATATTGCCTGACTGTATGTCTTCAGGTGTAATTGCTGTCTTTTAAGTCACAGCACAGCTTTATTTGACCACCTCCGTTTTGACTTGGAGAAGTGGATGAGTGCTTCACACAAAAACACTCAACATACCAATACGATATGTCCAGATATACACATATATACATACTTATTGTCAACTTGCAACCATACATGTATGTACAACCAGACATACATGTACCCACACCCACTGATATGTCTATATTGAAATGCATATGCACGTAGATATGCACACACATATGTATAACTATATACTGCCACATCAAAAGTCCATAGTGTCACACTCGTTTCTCATATACTTTTAGTCAGAATGAATACCCCTAAATTTGACTTCTGTCCATCTAAAAATCGCAATAAAAAAAGTTAACTAAAGCTAGAGTAATATAATATTTCTTGCATAATTCCTGTAATAAATGATGAAATTATTTATACATAGATTAGCATTTATGCTTGTCTTTGAGTAGGTGGAATCGGTTGGGTTGATAAATTTAGAATACAAGAGCTTCAGTCATCTAAAATCCTTTCAGATCATTCAATTAAACAGAAGAAAGAAAGGAGAAAAAAAAAAAAAGACAGAGAGAAAGAAGACATATAAAGGAGAAAGTGAGAAGGAAATAAGTAGGAAAGAAATTGAAAAAGAGAGAAAGAAACAAAAGTCCCACAAAGAAGAGAGAAAGGAGAAATGTAGAAAGTTATCGAGAGAGAAGATAAAAGAAGGTGAAATCATGTATACACACATATGTGCTCACATGCGCACCCAAGAGAGATAGAGAGAGATTAAGTAGATTAGTTTACCTAATAATTGGAAAAAAAGCTGTAGCTGTATGAGTACTACTGAATGGTCACACCACATGGACTCTAACATAACACAAAGATGCTACATTCTGTTTTGAACAAATCCTGGAAGCAGCAACCCACAAAACAGCAGCTGCATGGCCACTTTCCACCCATCGCACAAACCATCTAAAAGGAACAAGATATGCCAGGCATAGCTGTAGAGGCAGGGATGAACTCATTAGAGATGTTCTCCCACAGACTTCTATGCACAGACACACCAGTGTTGGCTGAGCAGCTTTTTGTGCTTCTCAAACTTTTGAGACAAGTTGCAGACCAGTAGGCATTTTTTGATTGATGCATGGACCAGTATATAGAATTAATATAGAATATTGATATAGAATTAAAGAATCTGTTTAACTTTGAATAAAAAGTATTTATGCTGGAAGGTATGTTAAAATTAGCTTTATTTGATATTGAAATCTATCATCGATATAAACTCACTCCCATGGTACAGTCAATGGGAAGAGTGACACTGCTTATTATTTGTAAAATTTTTCAAGCTTTTAAAAATCATATGTGGCACCAGTGGACTTGCAGGTAGTAGTTCAGTGGACTGGCTATGAGAAGCACTTGTCTAGAAAACTTTCCAGGAGTTTGCCCAGTCAGCTGGGGCTGTGGAATACACCGACTGCTTCTCTGCAGAGGAGTAAGACCCCCGCCCCAACGAGTGTCCTGGTTATGATACTTAACAATCTGATGGTGAGGTTCCAGTAATGCTAGAGCTTTGGGGAATGCCAAGTACTCCTAAGTTGCCATTGCTCCCAGGTCCTCTCTGACCCAAAGTGGTAGCAGCTGATAAGGGTTCAATTTATGGGTCAAATAGAAATAAACCGTGGTTTCAAGAGTTTACTGTTTTTGCATTTAAACTGTGTATTCATGCTAAACTGAATTATAGAATAGAACTGTTCTGACTTTTAAACTGCATAAACTGCATGGGGCTATAGAATACACTGACTGAGTGTCCTGATATGATACTAAACAATCTGATGGTGAGATTCCAGTGATGCTGGAGCTTTGGGGAATGCAGAGCACCCCTTCATTACCATTGCTTCCAGATCCACTCTGGCCGGGCATGGTAGCACCTGATAGGACCCTATCTATGGGTCAAATAGAACTAATCTGTATACTTATGTTAAACTAAATCACTTGAAATAGAACTGTTTTGATATTTAAACTGCATACTTATGCTTAACTGGATTGTTTGAATTAGAACTGTTTGACTAAACTGAATTGCTTGAAATAGAAATGTTTTAGACAATTAAACTGTGTACTTATATTTAAACTGTGTACTTATGCTAAACTGAATTGTTTGAAATGGAACTGTTTTTGACATTGAAACTCTGAATTTAAACCTCTTGAAAACTCTGAATTCAAACCGCTTTATCTCTGCTTAAAAATTGACCTTGTGTCATATCCTGTTCATAATGGAAGGGTTGGGTAAGTACATAGTATGCTTTGCATATGCATTATAAAAGTTGCCAATATATATATATATATATATATATATATATATATCAATATACTTATGCATGAAAGAAAGCATTTTGTTATGCATTTGTCTTGACAAAGTAGAATTTTTCTACTCAAATAGCATTATTGGGTTGCCTGATACTGAATTGTCCTGTAGACCACGTGAAAGGTAACTCTACATAAGCCAAAGAGTAATTAGTCCTTTGTTACAAAAGCACATGACAACAGGTAGTGTAAAAGATTAGCAGACGACTGGAAAACCAAGAAAAACTGATGTTGGTTGTCTGTGAGATTTTCCGGAAAAAAAGAACAACTTAATAAAATGAATGAAATATCAAGTCCAGAGTATACCTCGTTCCGAAAGGCTAGTGTCTTGCTTTACAATGTCCAATTCAATGACCACTCCACACCCAAAGATAGATGTATATATTTACATATGTCTTGCTTCCAAATGTCCAATTCAATGACCACCACAACCACCTCTTAAGATATATGTAGAAATGTTTACTGCGATGACATCCACTCAGGTTGTTTCTATTGCATGTGACTTGGTAGAACTCAAAAATAATATGTTAAAAGAACTGTATTTCATCACTATCCATAAAGTGGCTTCATTTGATGGTGGCTCATGTATGATTTTACTGCAAGCTCAATTTTGTAATATTGAAAAGCAGTCTCAACTGCCAAAGATACTAAAAGTGACTCATTGAAAGAATTATTGTATCTCATTTTGATGATCCCCCATTAGCATCATGATCTATCTTTATGGATGACAATGTCTGACTCCACAGAGCATGTGCAGTTAGAAAATATCTGCAGCATAAATAATGCTATTGACACTCTATTGTATTGTCACTTAGAGTCCATTTTCTTTTGCCTTGTTTGTTGTATTGAGAAAAACAACTCCTATGTCTAAGTCTCTGGTTGAACTGTGAATTTTTTTTTTTTTATCTCCCTCCTGCTGGTCATGTCACCCAGCATTTATTGTGATTCAGATGAGCCCATTTATATCAGACTGGATTTGTTAGGAGGTAGTATTCCTAACACACTCCTCCATAGCATGAAATAGGTGCTAATCTTAATTCTATAGAATATAAGTAAGACATCTTTGTGAGTCATAAAATGTAAGCTAGTATCATTTCTGTTCTAACATTTGTAGAAATTTCACAAGCTCGTTGGAATGAATGGCAAAACATTTTCCACATCAGAAGACGAAAAAGATTCATGTGGAAGTATCTGGAAAGTTTCATTTGTGCAAATAACAATTGTATTAAATATTAGCATTTTCTTTGTGTATAACAAATTCAAGAATGTGCAAGTGATTTCGGATAATAGTGAAAATGTGTGGTATATTAATAAGCATACAGAAGCAGACCTATCTCTGATAATGGTGATTATGGGTTATATATTAATAAGCATACAGAAGTAGATCTATTTCTGATAATGGTGATTATAGGTTGTATATTAAAAAGCTCATTGGTCAAGGGGGTAGAGTGTTCGCCTATGGTCCGGGAGACATGGGTTCAATCCCAGGTCGAGTCATACCAAAGACTTTAAAAATGGTACTTGATACTTCCTTGCTTAACACTCAGCAATATAAGGTACGTATCAAGGGTAAAGTGGAACAATCCTGGGAAAGAAGTAGCGCCCTCCCCTACACCTCAGTGTAGTAGCTATTGAAAAGGGAGCCTTCTGGTTGCCCTCGACTATGGTTGCCAACTTTACAATATTAAAAAGCATACAGAAGCAGACCTATTTCTGATAATGGTGATTATGGGTTTTATATTGAAAAGCATACAACAGTAGACCTATTTTTGATAATGGTGATTATGGGTTATATATTAATAAACATACAGAAGCAGACCTATTTCTGATAACTTTATGCCATCAATTGCTTTCTTTAAAAAGTTGCCATTAAAATTCCTATTTTCCAAAATGTTTTCACTTAATGTACTCACAATTGAATAACATATCCATATTTAGTAAAAATCTACAATAATATTTTGTGAGTCACGTTAATTGTAAAAACCAGTGATGCTTCACTTTTAAATAAGTAGATAAATCATGTTTATTTATAGATAATGACAAATTATAAACAATTGTGAATTATTGTTTGAACAATGAACATATATAAAATATAATGCAATCAACAAATAAGGTATACACACTCACTTTTCCCATTTGTGGTTTAGCAATGTTCAGAGCAAAGTTTTTGTCTGATTTTGAATATTGAAGCATATGAGCTGAAATATGGAGGATTTGAGCTTTAACATCACCTGAAATGGAAAAAAAAAGAAGGAAATTCAAGATTGGTTAAAATCTTTAAAAGAAGGAAATATTTTGTTTAAAAAAAAACTTGTAAAAATACAAAAGTAGAAGATTATGAAAGAATTGTATACAAATATATAAACAAATCATTTCTAAACTTTTGATTAAGATGACATTTCCACACTAAAAGGCAGGGGGTCCTTTGAAATTATTGGACAAGTTCACCTACCAAGGAAACAATGTCTCATCAACCGAGAAAGACATCAACATGCAACTAGCAAAGGCATGGACAGCTATCGATAGGTTATCAGTCATATGGAAGTCAGACCTGACTGATAAAATAAAACGCAGTTTTTTTTCCATCAGAGGTCGTGTCGATACTGCTATATGGATGCACAACATAGACGCTAACTAAACACATGTAGAAAAAGCTTGATGGCAATTACACAAGAATGCTGTGAACAATACTGAACAAGTCCTGGAAGCAACATCCCACAAAGCAGCAGCTGTACGGCCACCTACCACCCATCACGAAAATTATCAAAGTTAGACAAACCAGACATGTGAGACACTTCTGGAGAAGTAAGGATGAACTTATAAGCAATATACTCCCTTCACATGGACGAGCAAAGGCAGGACAACCAACTAGAACCTATATGCAACAGCTCTGTGCCAATACGGATGTAGCCCTGAAGACCTCCTGGGAGCAATGGACAATAGAGATGGGTGGTAAGAGAGGGTCAGGGATATATGTGCTGGCAGCATGACATGATGATGATGATTTCTAAACACTTTTAAGTAATATTATTAATCTGATAGTGAATAAGTAGAATTTACTGTATAAACAAAGCAGAGTCTTATAATATTAAAAGGAAAATAACCCAGGAAATGGAATCTTACTTAAGTATTTTATAAATTCTATTACTTCATCTTTTACAATTGTGCATTCACATATATATATGAGGGTCATTCAAAATGTTCTAAGCCTCATTGAGAATTTGTTGCCCACCTCTCACCTTTGTACGGGCCTCATCTACACAGAAATTAAGACAGAAATCTGAATTAAATTTTTTTAGTTTCAAAAGAGAAGTGTAATATGAGGCAAAACTACAATGGCAAAATATCAAGATTTTAAACCTTATAAATAGAACCAAGATTTATTGATCATGAGAGAGATTTACATTATACAGTGTTGTGGATCTCATAGTAAAACCAAATACCATTTAGAGGTTCCCATTAGAAAACACATTGCTCATTTTCATCAGGTCGACTGTTGTATATCTTTTCTGAAATTGACAAGACTCTAAAGGCAGAGAAAATATCTGTTTCTTCATCAGCTTTCAAAGAATAAGTCAATGCTCTGAAACAACTATTAATGTTGTCAGAAATAAATGATTTGAAATACTCAGTCCTCATCATGCAGGAATGATCACCTGCAGAAATTTACAGTTCTCAAAGCCATGAAAAAATTCAAGAAAAACTGTCAAGAGAATTTTTTAACTAAAAATGACTTAAGAAAAACAATGATCAGATTATTTTATGTAAATTCTGTGTTAAGATGATGAGTTAAAAAGTCATTTAGTCATAGATCAACATTTAGAATAGAATCCAGTTCTTGACAGAATACAGAGAATTTGATTTAGAATGGTTAAGCGGGATTGAGTAGAATGATAAATCAAAATTCCAATTGTATGATGGTTTCAAAGTGTTTTCAAAGATCTGGTGAGAAATACAATAGAGAATGCATCTCAACTATTAAGCATCAAGGAAGAAGTGTCATCATCATGGGGAACCTTTTTAACAGCTGGTTAGTTGTTTTACTATAAATAAAATCAATTAATGCATTTGGATCCGGACTATCACCCTTGCCTCTCTACTCCTGGGGGTATCTGGAACATTTTGACTCACAAGTGATTGGGAAGGTTTAATTTGTCTAGAAAGTGGTTAAAACTAGCATCTGCAGGAGTTTCCTTTTCTCTGTGAGTGAGAGGGTGTCTTAGAATTTCTGGAGTAAAATTGATTAAACAGATCTCATTTCTTCAGAAAGCAAATAAAATTGGTATCTGGAAGTATAAAAGCCTAGAAGTTCAAGAAACAAAAAAAAGTCTTATTGTAGTGGACTAATGTTAGTAAAAATAACATGTGTGCTACAAAAATGGAGAAGTTTTGTTCTTGGATATATTTGAAAACAAAGAAATAAAATTGTTCTTGTGTTAAGTCATGGTGAGCAGTAGTGAATTTTTAGCCAGCACATGGAATTGATATGTTATCATAGAAGTTGACAGTCATAATTTGATATGGTTCCTCTGCTGGTAAGCAAGTAGGACTGACATGAAACTTAGAGATGCAGTTGTATCCATCTTGCCTTGGTGACAAGTGAACTGTTCTGGAGGTCTTTTGAAAATGGTTTGACTTTATAGTATTTGGGGGGGGGAATCTTGTACACGTGTGTTAGCTTCACAAATTCCAAATAAAGAAAGTGACCACATATTTTTGACACACCCAATTAGTCAAAAAATGTGGTTAAGTGTTTTGATTTTTTGATTTTATCTTATAGATCAGACTGTGTAATTTTGATCTATATAATAAAATAGAATAGGATTTTTTCCAAGTCGTGTGGCTGTGTTAATTTTATTCTATAGATGCATCACAAGGATGCTAACTAAACATATTGAGAAAAAGCTAGATGGGAACAACATAAGACTGTTATGTTCTGTTTTAAACATCCTAGAAGAAATATCCAACAAAACAACAGCTGTACAACCATTTACCTCCCCTCTCAAAAACTATTCAAGTAAGATGAATAAGATATGTGCGACAGTGTAGGAAAAGCAAGGACAAACTCATAAGGAGCATTCTTTTATGGATATGTCAGTGTTGGCCAAGCAGTAAGAAATAATATCAGCTCTATGCAGACACTGAATTGAGTTTGGAGGACCTGCCCAGAGTAAGAAATGATAGGGAAGGCTGAAGAGAGAGAATCAAGGAAATCCATGCTATCAGTGTGACTTCATGATGATGACGATATAAATGAATACTTCCTAAATATTAAATAATTTATAATATAAAAAGAATGCTGCATAGATATGAAATGACTTATAATTTATAGAAGAATGCTGTCTAAATATTAAATGACTTATGATATGAAAAAAAATTCTGCCTAAATATTAAATGACTTATATAAAAAAGAATGTTGCCTTTTCAAGGAATACACTCTCAGGTGCCCCTGACCACATTGTCAGTGATGTTCTTCTCAAGATCATTAGGTGTTTTGGGTCTTTCAACATCATACACACCTTCACTAGGGGGTGACCCAGCTAATGTTGATCAGCCACCTGCTTGTGGTCAGTAGCAAAAAAAAGAAAAATCCATGAGGCTTTATACAAAGTAGCACCAGTGGAACATCCAATCAAGTGCGTCTCTGGGTAATCCCTCTTCCATAAAAAAGGTGGGAATCAAGCAAATGGTTTCCCCACTAACAGAGAAAGTGATTGCCTGGAGACGCACCTTGATGCTCAGAATAGATTAAAAGGTAAGCTTACTTTTTAATAACATGAAATCCTTTAGGAAAGAAAGAAAAAAAATATCTGTCCATATGTGTCTGACAAACAGTGAAACATCTCATGATGTAAAAAAAAAAAAAGAAAAATGTTTAGCATAAAAGAATGTCTTCTCTGAATCTGCATCCTTTGAACATTCCCACCAAGAAAAAAAAAATTAAATGACTTATGATATAAAAAAGAATACTGCCTAAATATTAGATGACTTATAATTTATAAAAGAATGCTGCCTAAATAAACAATACTTGATGAGCAAGACATTTAAAATTAATCTGTTTAATTTTATTTGTGATAATTCTAATTAACTTTTAGATGTACAATTTCTATGTGTTAATTCAATATTCCCCCCCACCAAAAAAAAACAAAACATAGATGCTATAGAAGAAAATCTTCCAAAGTTTTTGTTGAATAAATTCGGATATTATTTTTACCCTGGACAATATCATTTAACTTTGAACAATTATCCACAGGGCATGACAGAAATACCACCCACATTTTAAATTGTCACCTGTGTGATGCAAGTGAACTTAGGCAACTATTAATGGTAGCTCCATCTAGTTAACGTCTTATCATTTTTTTTTTCAGATATGATCTGTTACAATCATAGCTTGGACCAGTGTACATTGCATTTGTCGTTGAAATGTTTTTTAAGATTGGTGAATCCATAATCCAAATTGCTACACAGAGATTTTCATGCTCATATCATCTTATGTTGGAATGATGCTGTTCTGGATAGAATTTTCAACTCACGGCAGAATCAATTTTTTTGGAACAGCCTCATTCAAGTAATGATTGTAAGTGATCATATCAGGAAAAAAATGGTAAGACATTAACAAGATAGAGGTACGATTACCACTTTTGTAAGTTTACTTGCATCATACAGGTGACAGTTTAAAATGTGGGAGGTATTTCTATCACACCCTGTAGATAATTGTTTGAAGTTCAATGGAATGGTAAGAGTTAAACAGTTTTTGATGAATGATCAAAAATATAATGATTGTGTACTACTGAAAAATCATAAATTTTTCCTTACCTTGTCCAGAGCTAATATTTTGAAGAGGAAATGGAAATTCTTTGTAAACTTTTTGCTCTATAACTTGAGGTGGTGGTTCTGGCAATGGTGTTGGTGTAGCGGCTTTAGATGAAATACATCTTTTATTTTCTTCTAAGAGTTCCCTAATTTCTCCAATTGTCACTGATTTTGAGTGAGGAGAGAGACCCTTAAAAATACAAAATGTTTGTACAAGTATTATAGAGTGATTGATCCCATGTATAAATTTTGTTTTGCTTAAATGAAGATGAATGCTAAAGATTCAATTTACAATATTTTCAGCTAAAAAATGAAACATAAAAAAACATTAAATTTATCTTAATTATAAATTGAATGTTTATCTTTAATTGTGACTTCATTTAAGATAAAAAACATTTGGTATGTAATTAACCACGGGCAAGAAGAAAGCTTTGTTGGATTCTACATTAGTTATCACTGTTTTTTTCCTGCAGAATTGTGTGTGCGTGTGTGTGTGTGTGTGTGTGTGTGCATAATTGTGTGTAATTCTCTTCATATTTATCAAGCTATCTATGTTCATATTTATCTACAGTATTCAATCAAGTTTCTGACTTTGAACTGCCATTAACAGGCCTTAGAATACACCAGTGTTATTCTCTGCCAAAATAGGAGTGGGAATGTTTCGGAATGACACGAAACTGCATCTGATGCTAAGGTTCCAGTATGGGAGCTCTGAGGAATGCAGAGTAGCCCTTCATTGCCATTACTCCCATGTCCACTTTGACAAATAGGAGTAATATCTGTTAGAATCCCATTTATGGATCAAAAAGATTGTGTTGTATATTGACCCTTGACTGAGCCGTCAATCAGAGATGCACCTGTGTAAAGAAATGGAAGAAGAAGCGAAAGCAAGTGGGCGCCATGAAAGAATATAGGCAGGTGCTGGTGGCAGTTGAATTACTTGGAGACAGGAAGGCCAGAGTGAAGGCCAGCTTGAAGACTGAGCAACCCCAGCCAAGATGCGGAAGAAGTGCTGCTATGGTCAACAGAAGAATTTGGGTCAATATAGCAGTCTGTCCCTGTCTCCACTCATCTCTCACACACAACAGAAACATCAACCCTTTCGAGAATAAAGTGTTAGAGATACATATTTTTATAAAGAAGTGTGTTCGTTCATTCATTGAAGTTCGCCATTTAGGTTTGATTATGTTTCTGCTTATATTTGTATATATATATATATATATATATATATATATATATATATATATATATATATATATACGTGTAGTGTACAACAATTGGTTTGAAAATTTTTAGTATTAGGTAAAAATACTTGAAATAATATAACGGTGTACACGTTACATTTTTAACAAAATTTTTACTTTTTCTTGTCCTCGAGTGGAAACAGTTATTTTCCAGTTGCTTATGTCTAAAGTAAATGAAAAAGATCTTTATTTTCAAGCTTTGTTTTTGTGCTTCTTAGGAACACACCATGAAAGCTGAATGGGAGATGTTACTTGGAGCCTGACAGATGAAAGTGATTTGCAGTTCAGTTGAAAACTACATACTTCTAGATATTTTTGTTCATTTTCCTATAACTTTAGTATAGATACATGTAAATTTTGTTTCATATTTCTTTTATTCAGACTTTATTTCAATGGAAATGTGTAAATGTTGTTTGTTTTTACCTAGAAAATAAATCAATTTCTAAATTTCCAGGGTATAATATCAAAGTTTCAATGGAATACTGGCTATTTCTTATGTTGTAAAAGTATAGAATACTTTTACAAAATTTACAAATTGAGTAATAATTCATACAATCCAGAAATAAAATATGTGTTATGTTGTTTTGTTTGTATTTGGTAGGGATACTTGATAGCGTATAATTATGGGTAAAAAAATGATTATTAAATGGAAATAGTTATTTGAAACCAATATAAGTAAATTGGCAATCATAATTGAAGGTGACCTGAAGGTTCCCTTTTCAAAAGCAACTACACCAAGTTGTAGGGGTGGACGCTTCTTCTTTCTTTGGATTGTTCTATTTACCCTTGATCCATATTTTACAATGATGACTATTAAGCAAGGCGGTGTCAAGTACCATTTTTTGAGTCTTTGGTATGACCTGACTTGGGATTGAACCCCAGTCATCTGGACCATTGGAAAACACTCTACTTATTAGACCAATGGGTTGTGAGAATGAATTATTATTTAGAAGGAATACTTGAGACTCTATAACTGAGTGCAAATTATTTGTATCAAATTTTAGCAATAAAAAACAACAAACCTGACTTAAAAAACAATTTATTGTAAATGAAGAACAGATTAAATAAACTATATTTTATTTATTATTTTTAATTGTATTTTGCAGCCTGTTTTGTTTGGTTTTGGTTTGGTTTTATGGCATATCAACCATTATAGGTTATTTAATGCCAAATCCTCTTTATACATATATATTAAATATATATGATTTGGTTGGGTTGGGTTGGGTTTTATGGCATATCAACCATTGTAGGTTATTTAATGCCAAATCCTCTTTATACATATATATGAAATATATATGATTTGGTTGGGTTGGTTTTATGGCATATCAACCATTGTAGGTAATTTGATGCCAAATCCTCTTTATACATATACATTAGATATATATGATTTGGTTGGGTTGGGTTTTATGGCATATCAACCATTGTAGATTATTTAATGCCAAATCCTCTTTATACATATATATTGAATATATAGAATTTTGTTTGGTTGGATTTTATGGCATGTCAACCATTGTAGGTTATTTAATGCCAAATCCTCTTTATATACATATATTAGATATATATGATTTGGTTTGGTTTGGTTTTATGGCATATCAACCATTGTAGGTAAATTGATGCCAAATCCATTCATATATATATATAAACAGTTCTATTTTAAACAATTCAATTAAGCATAAGTACACTGTTTAGTTCTATTTAACCCATAGATAGAACCCAATCAGGTGCTACCACTCTGGGCCAGAGTGGACCTGGGAGTAATGGGAATAAAGGGATACTCCATATTCCCCAAAGCTCCAGCATTATTGGAACCTCACAGTCAGATTTTTTAGTGTCATATCCAGGACACTCGCTGGAGGGCTGTCTTACCTTTCTACAGAGATGCCGTCGGTGTATTCTGCAACCCTGGCTGACTGGGCAAGCAGCCTGTTGGGTTTTTCAATCTATATTTTTGTAATTTTCATTTTCTTCAATTAACATCTTGACAAAAGCTGATACAATTAACTATAACTGTTAAAATCACTTCCTTTACTTAAAGTTCTTACCAGGAAAAGCATCACATTTTCTGATATCTGATTAAATGTTTAAATTGAAATACTTAATGTACAGTATCACCTATAAATAAGTACATTTTAAATTTTCCTCTGTATCATTAACAAGTCAGAAAGAAAAGAGAAATATTTTGAATAAAATTCATCATCTTGTTAATCAAAATAGAAGAGTTGCCAGTCAATTTGTCAAATATTTATTTGATTTCTTTTGCTTAATAGAAGGAAGAACCAATCAAAAGAAAATGTTACAAATAACCAAGATTAACAAGTCTTCATATTTTCATGACTTACCTGTGATAGAAATATATCTACTCATTTTAATGTGTTTGTACAATAACTGTTTTATCCAATGGAATATTCCTTAATGAAAATCCAATGGTATTTTGGAAATTCATTACAGAAAGAATACAAGAAAACTCAATCACTACTTTAGTGAATCTAGATCACTAAGAAACTGCTGGAGTGGTACATTGCTTTTTAGTAAGTCTTTAATGTTACTAAACTCCAGTTAGACCAATTCTCTTGGATCCAGGATTGTCTTAACAACATTATAGATCCCTAGGATAAGACATTGCAATGGGGTCCCTACTTAAAGCAGGTCACAACATACATAGTTTAGCATAGATGGTGGAGGTGCTTGTGGTTGTAGTATAGGAAATTTTTTTGCTGAATATTGCAAATTTACTTACCAAATATGTGTTATTTTAGGCCACAAAATATGTTGGTTAAGTTGAAAACTGAAGTAAGTTAGTATCAGGAAAAAACATGAACACACTGGAGGTTTTAGAGTATTATATTATTGTTGCAAACAAATTGTTCTGTGTGCAGCTATATAATATTATACAAGAATAAACATATAATAGTCCACTTAACTGAAGTTCTTGTGTTGAATATACCAAAGTTTAATATACTTCACACAGTTCTCTTATTCAATGCTAGAATTGAAGCAGAGACAATTTTTAATGTCTGTTGGTTACGGAGATCAGTTGAAAAAGAGGGCTAGATATATCTTTTCATCTGGTGCCAATGTATGCAGGTCAGTGATTGGTTAATTTGAAAAGTGCATTGACCAATTAAATGTATCTTACAAAACCTTTAGAGAGTAAGGTCGACCAAGGGAGACAACCCACTTAACTAAGGGATATATAAATTTCTTTATAGTAGGAAATTGACACTGTGACCTGAGTTCAAATCCTAGATGTGTTTTTTTGTAGTTTACATAGAGCTAAACACTTGGGAAAGGCATGAATTCAACTATTCTTCCTCTAGCTATGAGTAAATAGTATGGCAGACAGGGCTCTTTAACCTTGGTATGGCAACCAGTCTAGAAGAAGGAAAATTCTGAATTTAAACCTGTTAAACGCTGCTTAAAAATTAACCCTGTGTCATATCCTGCTTATGTGAAGTGGTTGGGTAAATACATATCATGAGTCCCTATGTTCATGAACCCTGGGAAATTACCCAGGGTGACGTGTATTAAGATAGCCCAGCTAGGATTCATCTTTTATATATATATATACTCAATGTAGAAATACAACTAAATATGGTGAAGTCAGAATCTTTCCAAATCTATTATTCCATAGGTAAAAGTAGATGGCTCACATCTATGCTTCATATATCTATACTTCAGCCTCTCCTAAGATTATTAAGAACAAATCCAAATGCATTTTAAGTTTCCTGATAGCTGATGAATCTTGGTTTGGTTTGGTTTTATGCCACATCAACCATTGTAGGTTATATAATGCCAAATCCATTTTTATACATATAAACAGTTCTATTTCAACCAATTCAGTTTAGCATAAGTACACAGTTTAAATGTCAAAATAGTTCTATTTTAAACAATTCAATTTAGCATAAGTACACATTTTAGTTCTATTTGACCCATATATAGGGCCCTATCAGGTGCTACCACTCTGGGCCAGAGTGAACCAGGGAGGGATGGCAATAAAAGGGTACTCTGCATTCCTCAAATCTCCAGATTGTTTAGTCTCATAATCAGGACACTCATTGGTGGAGTCTTACCTCTCTGCAGAGGTACAGTTGGTGTATTCTCTAGCCCCAGCCGAATGGGCCCATGAATCTTAAATTTCACATGATGTAAAAGATATATCTTAATGTTTAACCAATTTGAGTGGGTAGGAAATTTTATTGAACAATATAGGAAGCTGTTTTTTTGCTAGGAATTTTTGTGTGGACTCAGAACCCAGAAAGAAAACACATTGAGAACAATCTATCGTCATAATTTAATTTGTTTGGAGTTCCAGCAAACAAAATTTGAGGAGGTGCCGTGGTGTAATGGTTATCGTCACAAGATATGGACACGGCGATACGAGTTCAATTCCTGGACAAGACTGATTGCATTTCACATAGCACTAATACCCTTGGGAAAGGTATGAATCCAATTATTCCCCCTCCAGCTATGGATAAATAGTAGGGCAGAATAGGTTCTTCAGCCTTGGTGAGGCAACTAGTCTAGGAGAAGGAAAACTCTGAATTCAAACCTCTTAAACTCCGCTTAAAAAAATTGACCTTGTGTCATATCCTGCCCGAGCAGAGGGGTTGGGTAAATAGGATCATCATAATTTAATCTTTTTCATGATAAATAAATTCAATTTCCCAAATCTGAAGAGAGACTATCAGTGGGTCATGAAAACTACCTGTCTTCTTGAATTAATTGTGATCTCATAAGCAATTGGTAAGAAGTATTTTAAATAGTTGGTAATGTGGCAGGAATTGGATATGCAATTTGGTGAAGGGTGTAGGGATTTAGTGAACAGCTACTGTTAATACTCATTCATATGTCAAACTATTTTTACACTAAAAATAAACAAATTTAAAAACTTATTTGACTTATACTAGTTGGATTTTAATTCTGAATTATTTGTATTTATAAAATTCATGAAAATAACAATTAATAAGTCTTAAGATTTGTTTAGTGAATAATATTCAGTTTATGTTTTTTAATTTGTTTCTTTTTATCTTTCAATTTTTTAAGAACTAACCTGAATCATTTGTTCTGTTATAAACCCATATTGTGTTGGATATCTTATTCCAGTGAAGAAGTCTTGCAATCCATAAGGTATTTTGTTTGCTGGAACTCCAAACATATTAATTTGTGTTCCGGAATAGTTTGTTGGATAAAAAGGAATATCTGGTTTAACAGCTTCTGGAAATGAGAAAAATATAATTACTTAATTTTATATTATTTTTCTGTTTTATTAAGAAATATTATAAATATTTTACTGTTTTGGGTAGATTTTTTTACAAATAAAAGTTTCTATGGATGAACTTATTTTGTAACTCAACACAACTTTACATTAAAAATAATTTATTGATATTTATTGAAATACAAACACAGATGAAAAATAAATCTTTGTAAAAGTTTGTTGATAAGTGTTTGAAGAAATGTTCTTTGTGAACTTGAAAATTTGAAATAGTATGTAATTTTTTTTTTTTGAAAGATAATGATAGTTGAAGAAATTTAAAAATTTATTGAAATAAATTTTAATTTGATAAAGATTTTTATATTATTCAAGTCAAACAATTTTTTTGCTTGAAGTTTGTTTCTATCTGTCATTTTTATCCAGGAAATTAGAGCAGGATAAAATTTTCTACAATTCAAAATATATCCTCAAAATCCACATAAATACAATAAAAAATTAAAATGAAAAATTTTTTAAACAAATGCTTTTATCTATTTTATTTAGTTTTGTTTGAAAAATAAAAATCTCATCACTTGCTGCTGGTGTAAAACATTATCACCAGAATAAATATCTATCTGGTTCATTTGATATTTAGTCTTTTTAAAATATTATTTCCAGCCTCAACAGTAGTTTTCTTAAAACTATTTGGTAGGTTATACGATAAAGCATTCAAGAGAGTATATAAAACATTTTCATTGCATTTTTAATTATATTTTATTAGAAATCAGTTCAGAATGATTAGTGAAAATAGTTATTAAAATGTTTCTATTCAAAAATATAATTGGCAATATTAATACCTTGCGGTGTATCTGGAGCATTAAAACTTTCAGGTAGAGTCCATGCTTGCTTAGAATTTGCTTTGATTGATTCAGGAAAAGTCAGCTGGCGCTCAACAGAATGGTGAAGAGGTGAGTTATTCTGAATATTGAAAAAAAGATTAATGTAAATTTTCATCAAGGTACAGACTTTTATATTAGAAACAGTTTTTTTTTAAATTTCTAAATATAAAAAACAAGCAATACATTTAAACAACCATTAAAATACTTTTGAGATTTTGTAAAAATCAAGCACATTTATGACAATATAAAAAAATGTAAAGATTATCTGTGAGCAAAAGGATAACATTTTATTCTCAAAATACAAATAAATTTGTTGTTTTTGCCAATTACATCATATAGTTACAATCTTTGATATCATTATCAAGCTCTTTTGAAAAAAAGTGAAGATAACAGACCAACATTCTTTTTATTTATTAACAGTTAACTTTGCCTATTTTGTTATTGATACAAAAAAAAAAGCCTATAAAAAATAAGACAAAAAATTAAATTCAACTAAAATAAAAAAGTAAATTGCTGCACAATAATTGAAAATTAAAAATCAAAAATAGTTAAAATATTTTTGCATTTTACTTTTGATTAAATAAAACAATATCTTCAAACAAAAACTTCAAATCTTATTTCTTTCGATTCATAAGAAGATTAGAGTAGAGAATTTGTTTTGAAATATTTAAAAATGATTTTGTATTTACAAAAATGTGAAGTGAAAGATTAAGGAAATTAAACCTACCCGTAGTCTAGAATGTGACAAATCCACATCAGACTCAACAAGATAATTGTCAATTGTAGGTTTCTGGGTACTCTCTACAATTAAAGTTTTTGTAACAATGGCACTCTCTTGAAGACCATCTCTAGTAAGAAGAAAGTATAAAATAGAATAAATAAAAAGATATAAAGACAATAGTTTTGGAAAATAATTCAATGTAGACTATTTTCTAATATATATGTCAAATTGATGAAGATGGAATAAATCATATAAAAGATACAAAAATATAACGCTGAATCATTAGTACAGTGGATTTCTTCTAACAACCGGAAACAGGTTACTATTAAAGACACTACTTAAATAAACATTATTTTTCTAGTTCTTTGTTTTCAGTGGAACTATGTTATTAGATTGTTGATTAAATATTATGTGGCATCACATCCATAAATAGGAATTACATTGACTTTTGACTAGAAATAGTTGTGAATTTGTTAATAGTAATTCATAAGTACTCTATGAACCCAGAAAACAAAAACCTTCACTGAAATGGATCATTCTTCAACCCAACACATATGTCAACATGTCATAATAGAAAACTATTTTGAGTTCTAATTAAAGTCTATCAACATATAACTGATACAATTATTCAGAACGATTTATCAATGACATTCTCTTGTTATTATTCTTTTCATATAAACTTTTGTATCCTAAAAAACCTAAACAAATTTGTTTTTATAAAAATGTTTCATACTCAGATTTTACTATTATAATGTTAACTACAAAGGCAAATAAGTTGAATTCAAATCGATTCATTTGATTTATCTAATCAATGAATCAATCTAAAATAATTTTCTTTATTTTATAATCTAAATTATAAGACATTTAACTTTTTTGATTGCTAAAAGCTTATTTTTTCATGTAACATTCGCAAGTGCATTAAAAGCTTATAGCCCAGAGACTAAACAGTTTTAATTAGATAAAGTTATATAACAATTTGCTCTAGAATATCATTATTACTATAATTACGAATGTCAGTCATTGTAAATAATTACAGTATAATGAGTCTGTTTTCTTAGTTTGGAGGAATCAGGATTCCCAGAACTTTTCAAATCAAAACACAATATGAATAAAAAGATAATTTCAATTTTTATTAACATATATGACTTTGTTACAAATAAGGAAAATAAAGAAAAATCAGTTGAATTAAAATTATCGTCTCTTTTAGACATTACTTTGATGAGTTAAAGTCTGAAAAAAATGAAGTTTGGTAATTGTGTCTGTTGGATAATAAAATTTATGCATACATATCTATGATTTACAAAGTCGTAATTGTTGATGTAGAAACCATAGGCTGTTGAAAGATGAGTGGGTAGAAAGATAACATGAAATTGAATTTCCTCTCTCTGTCTCAACCGACATCAAAATTACCACTGAACTATTAAATAAATTTGGTTATAAAACTCCATAACAAGAAGTGATAATTGAAATGTTATTGATTCTGTAATAATAAAATACCACATGATACTGGTGACCCCTATTCATCTAACTCACAACCCCATTTTTAGAATATAACAAGAAAATATCATATGATACTGGTGGCTCTTATTTACCCAGCTTACAACTCTACAATAAAAAAATACTAATAAAATGCCACATAATATTGGTGGTACCTATTTCTCTAAATCACAACCCCATACATAAAATATATCAATAAAATACCACATAGTACTCTGTGGCCCCTCCTTCTTTCACTCACAACCACATAGAATATCAAAATAAAATACCCAATAAAATGGTGGCCCCAATTTCTCTAGGTCAGCACCACATAGTTACAATATAACAATAAATACCACAAGATACTAAGGACCCCTTTTTCTCAAGCTCACAACCACATAGTTAGAATATAACAATTAAAATACCACATAATACTGGTGGCCCCAATTTCTCTAGCTCACTGTCCCATTGTTACAAAACAATAAAATACCACATAATATTAGTGGCCCTTATTTCTCTAGCTCACAATATCCAAGTTACAATAAAACAGTAAAATAATACATGGTACTGGTGGCCCGTATTTCTCTAGCTCATAACTCCATAGTTAGAATATAACAATTAAAATACCACATAATACTGGTGGCCCCTATTTCTCTAGCTCATAACCCCATAGTTAGAATATAACAATTAAAATACCACATAATACTGGTGGCCCCCATTTCTCTAGCTCATAACTCCATAGTTAGAATATAACAATTAAAATACCACATAATACTGGTGGCCCCTATTTCTCTAGCTCATAACCCCATAGTTAGAATATAACAATTAAAATACCACATAATACTGGTGGCCCGTATTTCTCTAGCTCATAACTCCATAGTTAGAATATAACAATTAAAATACCACATAATACTGGTGGCCCCTATTTCTCTAGCTCATAACCCCATAGTTAGAATATAACAATTAAAATACCACATAATACTGGTGGCCCCCATTTCTCTAGCTCATAACTCCATAGTTAGAATATAACAATTAAAATACCACATAATACTGGTGGCCCCTATTTCTCTAGCTCATAACCCCATAGTTAGAATATAACAATTAAAATACCACATAATACTGGTGGCCCCTATTTCTCTAGCTCATAACTCCATAGTTAGAATATAACAATTAAAATACCACATAATACTGGTGGTGCCCATTTCTCTAGCTCATAACCCCATAGTTAGAATATAACAATTAAAATACCACATAATACTGGTGGTGCCCATTTCTCTAGCTCATAACCCCATAGTTAGAATATAACAATTAAAATACCACATGACACTGATGGTTCCTATTTCTCTTGCTCTATAGTTACAACATAAATAGCAGCAAGGAATTAGTTTGTTACTAGTATTGTTTTTAATTCCAGGATTATAATGTAGTATAATACATGATACTATAATATACTATAGTATGTAATGGTCCCCATCCCTTGTGTGTTACTAAATCTAAGAATAGAAAGAGGACTCATGTGTGAATTTTCCTCTATTTCACTGCTGGGGTCTAAAAAGTAATGGAATAGATTACTCACATCACGTCTGCGTTTGACCGTCGGGAAAAGAAAAAAAGAGGAATGTGAGTTTGTGGACTCCTTATATGCGAGTAGTGGTAATTTGCATATGAGGAGAAGAGGCTATAAAAAGACCAAATTGGCGAGGCAGGGGGGGTGTTATTCTGAGAGCGGAGAGCAGACATTGAGTTAAGAGGAGTTGGTGCGAGTTGCAGAGTCATTTTATTCTGAGAGTGGAGAGCAGACATTGAGTTAAGAGGAGTTGCTGCGAGTTGCATAGTCATGTTATTCTTAGAGCGGAGAGCAGACATTGAATTAAGAGGAGTTGGTGCGAGTTGCAGAGTCGTGTTATTCTGAAAGTTGGTGCGAGCAGCATAGTTGGCGTGAAGGAGTTCCAACCCCTTTTTTCATTGCAACTGCCAAAAAAACTAATGAGTATAAATCTACTAAAATCTCAAACTTTTTCTTGTAGCAGCCACTGCAGTTTTTGACAACTGAGCAAACAAAGGTATCAGTTTCAAACATTTTATGACAGTAAATAAACCTAATCCTCTAAGGAATTCCAAGACTGACAAGAAAGTATGCATTCTCAATGCATATTAAAAAATCTACATTCACTGTACATTTACAAAAATCAATACACACATAACATATCATTTACAAGCTGGAGTTCATTACCAAAAAAATAATATATAAAAAGAAAACATCTCTTTCAACTGAAACTTTTGTTGTTTCTTTTGCTGTTTGCTTGTTTTATTCATACGTGGTGCATTCAGTAGGTTTCCAAACTTTTTTGTGCAGGCATTTAAAATTGTTGTAGACTTGAAAATTCAGTATGTTATTGCTATACATGTTATGAGATGACTGACCAATTTTTATGATTTCATGTTCAAATGAACAGTTACAGCAGCAATTGGAATACACCCTACTAAAGCCTGATTGTCACTGCTGGTGAATTTCAAAAATGCAATCTGGACGTGAGGATACTTTAGAAGAACGATATGCAATAAAATTCTGTTTTAAACTTGGAAAAAATGCCACAGAAATGTATGGAATGCTTCAGACTGCTTTTCGATCATCTTGCATGAATCAAGCATCAGCTTTTGAGTGGCATACGAGATTCAAGGTAGGCAGGGAGTGTGTGAGGTATGATGAGAGGTGTGGGAGGAGTAAGGAAGTCACTACACCAGAGTTGATTGGCCAAAGGGTTAGGCTTAGGCTTAGGCTTACTATGTTGAGGTTTTAAGGGAGTTCAGGAAGATATTCCATCAGAAGAGGCCAGCACTCTTCAAATCGGGTCAGTGGCATTTCCTGCAAGACAATGCACCAGTCCACAACTCCATCCTTGTCACAAACTATTTGACCAAGATGGGCATCAAGACAGTTCCTTACCCTCCCTATAGTCCAGACCTTGCTCCCTGTGACTTTTAGTTATTCCCTAAGCTCAGAGGCTGTCGTTATGAGACAATTGAGGAGATAAAAGAGGCTGTGACGAAGGCCATTGACATGCTCACATAAGAGGACTTCCATGGAGCCTTCCAGAAGTTGTTGGAACGGTAAAACAAGTGCATTGCAGCCAGAGGAGATTACTTGGAAGGGGACAAGAGTTTCATGTGTGTACTATCAATAAAAGTGCCCATTCTGAAAAAGTCTGGAAACTTATTTAATGATCCTCGTAAATCATTTCAGCATCAATTCTTTGCTACATTTTGTTCCAAACTTGCTATATATAATTCCCTACAACATTTATGCTACCCTCATAATAAGTATATATAAATTTGAATTTCTACTATTAAGTGGAAGAATATAGATCCAAATTCTGAGATGAATTTTGTTCTTAGAACAATATATATCTTAAACTATTCTTCAATTGAAATGATAATCATATTTACCATTATTTAAGTTTAATGAACCACTAAAGAGTCTAATCATAGAATAAAACAGAAACAGAAATATTTACAGTAATGTATATTTTAAATACTTTTTGTATTTCAAAGATAAAATACTGTACAGAAATCAAGATTAAAATGATACAATAAATAACATAGCATTTTGATGAAAAAGGTAAATATTAAAAAAAACCCAAAACCAATTACCTGGAAACAGCAATTGCTTTGATTGTTCTTTTACCCTCTTTCAGAGTGAATGGTGCAAAATATTTGAAAGTGACTTCCTGGCCAGCCACCTTTCGCTTAAAAGGACTTGGTTTAGTGCCATCAGTAGTAAAATAGATTTTACAACCATGTGTATCTATAAAAACACAATGAAAATGTATTTTTCATTAGTAATAAGTTTTTCTGAAAAAACTATAAATTGGTTGAACAGTAATTTTAAGTGAAAAAATAAATGTTCATATAAAGTATGATCAAGTGGCAGTTTTATAGATGCTTGGATCTCAAAGGGAATAAGATTGCTGGGAAATTTTTGTTGTTTTCTTAAAACTGACTTAGGAAGATTATCAAATTTTGAGGAGATACTTATTTTTATATATATTTCTTGCTTTTTTAAACATTGTATTTTTGTTTATTCATAAATTTGATCTTAATGAAAAGCATAATGAATAGACTCCACCGCAGTATAAATTGTTCTTTTTTTTATTATAATAATCAGTGGTTTGGGAAGTATGACAATTTATATTTCTACTTTTATATTATTTAAGCCCCCAAAAATTGGAATAGTAAAAAATGCCAAAATTAAAAAGTCATGATTTTTATCCCCCAAGCTACCACTAGCATTTTTCTACAAGGAAGGCTTTGGCATTAAATAACCCACAGAGGTTGATATTCCATTAAACAAATAAACCAAACGAAACCAAACCTGTTATATACATTGATCATATTAATTGTTGAGTTATAAAAAAGAAAAAAAATAGATAAAATTTTGAAAGATAAATTCTTTATAATAAGCAAAAGTGTAATTCTCCAATATCTAAGGTTGAAATTAACTGTTGACCCCAAAAGAATTTTGTTACTTTAAGTGGTGTTATATAGCAAGATTCAGATCCCTCCCGATTTGCGATTTCATTCAAAAAATATACACATGGCTGGAGAAGGGTAGCATTCGACCGGATGTTAGCCTGACGGCTGCTGCCGAGACAATAAATAAAATGTGTCTTTGCACAAGAGGCTCTGTGCAGAGCTTCCGGGCGAGAATGCAAGAAATTAATTCACATTAACAAAATACCCTTTTTCAGCCAATCATAAATCTTCCCCCTAAAAAAAATTCCCAGAACCGACTTGATCCAAAGGGTAACTACTTAAGCAGTGAAAATCTTCAAAGGCGTCAGACCGGCCTACCAAGGGTTGATGGGAAGAACACGCTACGGCCATAAGAACTCATCTGAACTCAGACGGATTTTTGACACACCACCTGCTGTGAACAACTGCTGACTTAGCTAAAACCCCACCCCGTCCACGACTGCTACTACCACTAAGATGATCTGATACCCTTATCACCCTTAAACCACCATACCCACCAAGTGAGTTTCTTAACTTATAACATATGTAACCGTACATGAACTCTGGCTTCATATACACACCTCAATTCACTTTTCACTTGATATTGTATGCTACAAATTTGTACAGTTGATTCTTCGCTTTATCGCCTCATTTTTTCCTTTTGTAAATATAATTGTTTAAAAACTTTCAACCTGTGTTTGTTTTTTCTTTGCTACCATACGCTAAATATAACAGTGGGTAATTTCAAATCAGATTTTAATCGGTGGATCTAGATTTTTTGGGCCTTAAATTGAAAGGTAAAAGTGTTCCAATATAAAATATATTGTTGATCACTCATTTATTTTCAAGATAAATTTAAAAACTGGACAAGCAGCTGATAAAATTCCAAAGTGAATTAAGATATTTTGAAGAGAAGATTTTTAACACCATTTTTTCTCAATTGGTGGGCTGATAATCCATCCCTTTTGTCATCCACTTATTTTTCAAATAATTATCAACTTTATAAATTGGAAGTTTGTTGACATTAAACTTAATTATTTTTCTGTAAAAGGCAACAGAAAATAACTGTTAAGTTTCGTGTCAAGTCATTTCCTATTTCTAGGGTTTATATTAATTTTTTTATTTTTCTTTCTTGTTAATTTCTATTGCTTTTTATTACAATTCTCAGATTATTATTCTATCATCATTAAGTAAGTAAAAATAAAAATTGTCAATATTTCATCTAAGACATTTAAAGAGTATTGCATTATGGGCCTTGTTATTATATTTTTGTTTTTTTAGTCACAACTTGAATTTCTGGTCTTCATTTCAGTGTTTTAAAAGATTTTCACTGAAAATAAATTATATTTCAAATGCTTTGAAAGGTTGCATTTGAATTTGTTTATTGGATTCTCTATCTGCAAAGGCTAAATATTTTTTTAATCATTTGAGGGAGCATTAATTTTTTTCAATCATTTGAGGGAGCATTAATTCCATATCTCATTTGTTGTTAGATTTTTCATTTTAACTCATCTGAAATTTGTATATCTTTCATTGCTAATATGTGGCTGTATAGTAAATTCCTCAAATCAAAACTTATGTTGTTTTGAGTTTGTTTTTACTATAACACTGACTACAATAAAGAGAAAATACTGGAATACAGGTTACTGTATTATTGGTGATGAAAAGCATAGAAAAAGCTAGAAGAGAACAACAAACGAATGTGACATGCCATTTTGAACAAATCCTGGAAGCAGAAACCCACAAAAGAGCAGCTGTACGGCCACTTACCTCCCATCTCCCAAATCAAGTAAAATGAACAAGACATGCTAGGTACTGCTGGAGAAATAAGGACAAACTGATAAGTGACATTCTCTAATGGACTCCTACACATGGACATATCAACAAAGACATCAGCTCTGTGCAGATACAGGATCATGAAAGGGTCAAAATGGCACCAAGTGAGAGCAACAGACAGACGGACAGACAAAGAGACAAAGACTGATGGAGGACCATAACTTCTCAACCCATGTTTTGATTCTATATTAAAAGCCCCATTTAGTACTTCTTTGACTAGGTCCAGTGACCAAGGCGGCTTCTGCTCTGACTGCCTGCTTTTCTTGACTGACCACCTGTCTGAATCTGTCTCTCGACTGCAAACCTCTAGTCATTATATAATATTCTTAAAACCCACACAATTTTGTTCCGGTTCTCAATTCCAGTGATTCATTTTTGCTGTCCCCTTGTTTACACAGGGACATATCCTGTTTAGAAATCCACAACTAACATGCAGTCAAAGGTCAATATGCAACAAAACTCCTTTTTCTAAGTCATTTTTACAATCTATGAAGTTGGCTTGCTTAATATCTATGTACATTATAATACCTATCATCAATCCTTGGTGTACATCAGAATGTTCAAGAAGAAGTATGGAATCTCTTTAAAACAATAATCCCTGTACAATATTAATTGAGCATGACTTGAATGCAGTCCGTGCATAAACAGGGTGTGACAGAAATACCTTCCACATTTTAAACTGTTACATGTTTGGTCCAAGTGAACTTAGACAAGTGGCAATGGTAGCCCCATCTAGCTAATGTCTTAACATCTTTTTTAGATACACATTAGAATAAAGCCAGAACTGTTCACCTTGCCATAGTTCATATGGCAAAAATAAGCTGAAATCATGACTGCCTTCATACAACCACACCCACTTCCAGAACAAATAAAAAGAGGTTATGAACTTTTTCTGACTAATCAGCATCTGTTGGGTGATATAATGGTTAGCAAGCTAGACTGAGTGAGTTTGAATCTCATTGGGTGCTCCATTCATTCAGTCTTGTACCATATCTAAGCAAAAAAAAAAAAAAAAAAAAGAAGCTTAGTAAATTACTAATTAGTATGACTCTAATGACTTTCAAGTTAGCTGATTTCTGGATTTTTAGCAGCCCTTCTGTATATAAACAACTGAGATTTCATTAAGCAGCCAAAATTCACATCCAGTGGCAACACATATCAAAGGGACCTCAATGATGACCAATGATAGCATCTTTTGAAGAAATCCAGTACGACTCTCTGATGACAAAACACAACTTTCAAAACCATCCAGCAGGAAAGACTAGCAGCAGCAGCTGCACTTCCAAAAGAATTTTGATGCAACAATCATATGATTATAAAGTCTTTTCTTTATCTCAAACAATCTCATCTCCTTTTGTGTTATCTCTCTGACAAATACACAAGGCCCAATCTTCAGTCATTGATACTATAGCGCTCCTGCTACACTATCAAATTATTTATAGTAATTTTTATACCAACTTAGCAGCATTCAAACATACATGCAAAAGTTTTTATCAAAATGTTTTGATTGCACACAAAAACACCCCTAAAAATAAATAGATACTGCACCCATTTTTCTTGAAAGTCATCTCTTGATTTACAAAAAACATTTATTATTATCAGTTGTCTTTCATCTTGTTCCATGAATTCTAATATTGATACACATGATATATACATAATACATATTAACACATAATAACATATAATATATAAGTCAATTTAATAACATTCTATTAGTGAGTAGAAATCTGTAGTAAAAGACAGAAAATGTCCCCACCCCATGCTCATTTGATTTTATAATCCATTGGTAGTAATTACTAATACTTTAGTTAACTTTGTGGTTATGAAAACTGAATGGCTGTCCACACACATTAATCATTAGATGTCCAATCAAATGAACAAAAAATAATGTTTCATGAGAAAATGGGCGAGTTGAAAAAAAAAAGCTTTTTCTTTCAGCAAACTTCTTAGCAAACTGTTAGAACTAAAATAACTCAAGTAAAATAAAAAAAATAATAAATAATCAAAAGTAGATTAGTTTTTAAAAAAAGAAGAAAAATTTCTTTTGATTTAAGTTTGATAATACAAGCAACATGTAAAAATTAAAGGAGGTAAAATAAAAATAAAAATAATGATTTATAAGAAAGTTGGTAAATTTTAAAACAATACCTAGAGATTAAAATGTTTGTTGACAGAAAAAACAATGTCTAGCAATAAAAAAATAGGTAAAGTTTCAGAGATATCAAATATTGAGTCCAGAAATCATGCCAAGGGAAACTAACATCTGTCACCTGTTGTGGACCATTAAAAAGGTCCGGAAGAAAGACACGAACTTGGGATTACGTGAAACAAGTATATTGAACGAAAGTATAAATACAGCATAGGTAAAAGAGTGTTAAACGTCATTCTGACTGCCAAAGTGTTAGGCTGGAGTTAACTTAACACCGAGATGAATATTCTCCCGGTATTCATAGTAATAGTAAGAGTTCATTATAGTCCATAAGGTAGGTACCATAACACACCTCTCTTCAGCTTTTGTCTTGAGGATATTGTGGAGTATGAGTTTGTTCTCTAAAGGTTTTGTTTGAACCAAAACTCTGAATGTCAGTTCCACAATTTACAACACAAAGAATATGAACAATGCAGACAAAAGAAATTTCATAACAACAATAATGTTAAAACAAATATTTTTCATAACTTAAAACAAGCAAGGAAAAGTCAATACAATGTAGCAATGTTCATATATGTTTATTATAAATATATATATATAGATGTGTGGGTGTGTATATAACAAATGTAATGTGAATGGGAGTATGTGTTGCTTGAACATATTTTGGTGTATGTGTGTTCCCCATCAAAACGGTAGGAGAGAGAGAGAGTGGTAAAAGTGACTACTTACATACATGTGTGTGGATGTATGCATGGGAACTAGACAGTATAAAGCAGCAAATTATGTGTCAGCCCACTGACTCAATATGTGAGCATGTATGTAGTAGGTGATGTTGAAGTCCATGAGAAGTTTAGTAGTTTGAAAAATGACAAGCAATAATTTCAATATGGCTATGAACATGCTTCCACTGGCTGTAAGTTCTCCCATTTTTGACTGTTGTGTTGCAGACAAGCTGTCTTAAGCTGTAGCAAGCTGGGAGAGTTAAAAAAGTTGTAGGCTGGGAGAGTGAGTGAGAGAATGAGAGGGAAAGAGGAAGTTGCGATGAAAAGTGTGAAATATAGTGGTTTCCAAGACATGTGACTAGCTCCAAATGCAAGATTTATTTTTGTGCAGGACAAGTTCCTTTGGGATTCACACATAGTTGAAAACACCAGGACATGACTGTTCTGTTAAATTAGATTCCTGAAACTATTTATTTTATTTTGGCACCAAACTATTTTTGTTTCAGGAACAAGTGAGTTTTTGATCCTATTTTTCCAGAATTTTCCTTGCCATATGCTCTTCACCGATTGGTCTAAAAATATAGGAGTGTAAATCTTATAATATGGAGGATCTATCTCTGTAGTTTGAACTGTTATGTTCTGCTAGTTGCTTAGGTTAGGATGCATGTTATGATGACCTTGCTGGTGATTGAGCAGGTGCTGGCAAAAGGCTTAAACTCAGTCCCCTTGAAGATATCAGAGATATGAACAAAATAACTTTTACTAAGTTAAAAAAAAAACATATTTCTTTTCCATCCAATCATACAATTCAGTTTGTCAAGTGAGAAGTATATAAGTTGTATTTGATGAATTAAAGCATCATAAAATAAAACGGGAATTCCTTTAAGCTGTAGTCAGGTCAGTACTACTGTATGGCTGCACCATTTGGACTCTAACAAAATTCTTGGAAAAATAGCTTGATGGGAACAACACAAGGATGTTGCAAGCTGTTTTGAACAAATCCTAGAAGCAATACTGAATAAAATAACAGCTGTATGGCCACTTACCTTCGATCTGACAAACTGTAACATTTTTATGAACAAAGAAAATATCCAAACAAAACTGAAAAGAAATGGGCTTGTAGTGTACAAAAAAATAATTAGGTTCATTTAACCACAGGCAGAAACATGTGTCTATTGACCAGGAAAAGAAGCTGTCTTAACTTTGTGTGCAACTGTCAAATATGGCCAATTTCAAGTCTGCCTTTATGTCTCTCTCGCGTGTATCGGTTCTTCTGGTTCCTACAATCCCACAATGCAGAATCCACGGGAGGCAACTTCCTTTCAATCCTTCGGGGGGGGTATAACTTTGATATTTGTTAGGCCCCTAACACAAACCATACAAGATGAATAATAAGACGTGCTGGGCACTGCTGGAGAAGTGAAGATAAACTCATAAGCAACATTCATCATCTCTGTGCAGACACTGGATGCTGTCTAGAAAACTTACCAATAGGGACAGATGGTGAGAGAGAGTCAAGAGAATCTGTGCTATCAGCATAACTTGATGATGATGATGATGATGATGATGATTGTGGCAGTTCCAATTGATTGTTTCTCTTTTTCTTCTGAACAACTATTATGTTTTTCTTTATTCTAACTTTGCATTAGCTGCAGGAATTAACAGTTTTCCCCTGAATCCCTTTATACATATTTACCAACCCCTCCGCTCGGACAGGATATGACACAAGGTCAATTTTTTAAGTGGAGTTTAACAGGTTTGAATTCAGAGTTTTCCTTCTAGACTAGTTGCCTCACCAAGGCTGAAGAACCTAGTCTGCCCTACTATTTTACCCATAGCTGGAGGGAGAATAATTGGATTCATACCTTTCCCAAGGGTATTAGTGCTACGTGAAATGCAATCAGTCTCATCCTGGATTTGAACTTGTGTTGCCGTGTCCATTTCCTACGGCGATAACCATTACGCCACAGGCACCTCCAAATCACTTTATAGATGATTGTTAGAAGAAAGGGCAACAGTGTGAGAATTGCACATCAGTGTAAACATTAAATTATTGACTATAAAGTTTGCTTTTATATATTTCTCAGCTTTTTATTTTATTTTTTTGAAGCAATTTTGCCATTGTGATAATACTTTGTTTGCTTTTCCTTTACTGTTTATTAGAAAAAAACTTAAAAGAAATCCCTACTTCTCATTTTTGTCCATAGCCATAATACAACTACATGTGTACATTTACAAATATATACTTCCATGTGGAAACATCATTAACCGGTAATGAACGACTTCAATAACAAACGAATACACGTCTTTATAAAAATATAAACCTCTCACACTTTATTTTCGAAAGGGTAATGTTTGTTGTGTGTGACAAATGAATGGGTACAAGGACGGACTGCTATATTGATCCCAAGTTCTTCTCACCCATAGCAGCACTTCTTTTGCATCTTGACTTGGGTTGCTCAACCGGGGGTCACTAAGGGCCCAAAGGCCTCTGTCTGGAGCTGGTCCTCACATTGGCATCCTGTCTCCAACTAACTTGAACCGTCTGGGCACCTGGTTATATTATTGTCTAACATCCACCTGCTTCCGCTGTTCTTCCACTTATTTACACAGGTGCACCTCTTGATTGACGACTCAGTCGAGGGTCAATATATAACACTCATTAGCAGATTATAAATATGAATAGAAAGAAATTAATAAGTTATATCTTGTTAAATTATTAATCTCAAAATTGCCATTAATAACTGAATGATCTAATAGAGTTTGCGACAGTGCATAAATATTTATCTCGGGACGAGATTTTATTTTATGCACGTGTGACGTCGGGGTAGTCTGGCACTTGACCCCTTGCAAAATAAGTCCTTGTCAAGACTCCTGTTTCGGGCATAAGAATACTGGCAAATAATGTGGGGGTTAATTTGGGGTTAGACTCATCTCAACGCTGGCAAGGAGGATTCCAATTTCACGTTCACATACCCCACCAAGCCCTTTGTTTTCCTACCCCCTCGGACAACAGAAAGCATGGACTTCTAGGTTAAAACAAAATATATTTCACTGTAGTCAAATTTCCCAAATTCCCTTGTAATGTTTTTAAAGCGAATAAGACATTTAGTGAGAATAAATGAAAGCGATACGAAGCTGAAAAAAATAATGTGCAAAAGAAGGCAACTCAATAGATAAACAACATAACGAATAGATTTCAACACGAGGTAGCATTCAAAATGTAACAAAGCTTTGATTAGCGACGACCAAACAAATAATTACGAGATTTAAGAGACAATTCCTTTCTCTTTTCTTTCTTTCTTTTTAACGTGCCGGCTATATTAAACCAGCAGACAGTCTTAAACACAAATGTCTCTCTTTCTTCTTTTTTTTCTTTTCTTTCTTCTTTCTTTTCTTTTAAACTATCGGCTTTGTTAAGCCAGGTAGGCAGTGTGAAACACGAAAGTAGTCTCTTTCTTCCTTTTTACTTTCTTCCTTTCTGCTTTCTTTCTTTTCTTTTCTTTTCTTTATACTTTTTTTCTTTTACTTGAGAAAGTATCTAAGTCCACTCGTTCATTACGGTGGATGAAACAAATCTTTTCAGTTTCTTTCTTTCCTTTTCTGAATATATGTATATAATTTCCAATATTTAGGAAGGGTAGAAAGAAAAACAGTTTTAAGTTGTACATAGCTTTTCGAAGGGTTTACTTCTTAGATTCCTTTCTTTTACGGGCGAGCGGTATTTCTCTAGAATCTAGCGGAAGGCACTGTTATCTTCTGTCCAAAGATTCTGTTCCACTCTTTCCCCGAAATTTTGGCTAATAAATCAGCATGTCTTTTTACGTCGACTTCTGTCCTAAAACTAAAAATCCTTTTCCAAATTTCCTCAGATGAAAAGGTACTACTTTCGGCGCTAAAGGCTTCGGCCAATCATTTGGCATCTTTCTTCCTCATCTCTATTTCATCCGGTCATGCTACTCAATAACCTACATTCTCTTCTCTGTCCAACCAACTTGGGGTTATGGAGTGCAGATAGCTTTGTTTGACCTTATTCTGACTGCCTTAGTGATCAGTCCTCGGGGCTTGTTAGTTCAAACACAGAAGGGTAAGGGAAATTAAATCTTACTTTTCCCTTCTCAGGGAGATTCCACGTCACAGCTTATTTAGTTGAATTTGTTATATGATCTGGTGATGACCAAAGAACTGAAACAATAAAATTCTGAAAAATAAAAGTTACTTATGATTTAACTGACTTCCCACCACATTGTTTCATGACACAAGGTCGTTTTATTGTGGAGCACCATACACAAATTAAAACTTATGCATGGCAATTTCAAAAACTGCTTGATCCCTTAGGCATTCTCCATATTGGTGTGCCTCAGGTTTCAAGATCTGAACTCAGCCTTAAAAAGCAGATATTGTCAGGGAAAAAAACCCTCGGAACCAGCTGGTTAGTACAGAAAACCAGAAATTGGTGCACAATAAAAAATAAAAGTCACTTAAAGGTGAAAAACTATATCTTTGTCAAGATAACTTCTTCTCTCTCTCTCTCTTTCTTTTCTCAGCCATAACCATAGACGAATATAACATTAATTACTTTCTGTAGAATTAATAATTATGTTTATGAGAATATACAAATATTATTTAAGTAAAGGAAGAAAAGGAGACAGTTGACTGAAGATAAACTGGAAAGAAAGAATCTGCACACACAGATACACATAAGATACTTTTACCTGAACTGAGCTTGATGAGTGTGGTTAAGTCCACTTTTGTTGAGGCCAGTCCATTTTTTCTCAGAGGTGTAATTGTTGGTGGACATATACCTCCAGCACTTGGCATTTTCCTAGATGATATGATAAAACTTATTTGATTAAAATTTCTTAATTTCAAAACAAAAAAAAAAACTAGTTGAAATTAATATAACAATAAAAGGAAATTAAAATTATGATTTACTTCACATCATAAGTTTATCAATAGTAAAATGTGTTTATCTTTCTTCGCAGCGTGAAATCTTTGTAGATTTAATAATAGGATAATGTCTAATATATTGAATTTGTATAAAAAAAATTAGAAAATAGAAACATATCTATCATTACATCATTGATAAGAGAAAAAAATAGGGAATTATTTCAAGCGTTTTTTGAATACTACAGAGAGAAATAAATTGTAGCTATAATTGCAGAACAACTAAACTGTTGTCTTTATTGGGAATCCTTTTTGAGATGAGGCTTCTTAATCTAAGTATTAATTTTTATTGCGGACTTTTTGTCCTCATGTTGGTAGTTTTTTCGGGGCCCGTGACACAGCGGATAGAGGCGTTGAGTCTCTACGGTTCCTGGTGAGCATTGTCAGAAGATAGCGGTTTCAATTCCCACCCAAGCCGGCCAGCGGGTTACTTGGTCAAAAACGTGGTGTGATAGACAACTATGGAAGGCAGTAATTACTGGGGATACGGTTACAAGACTCAGCATTCCTATCCGAAGTCGCGGTTAATCACCTGAAAACGGCTAGAGGTGAAATTTAGCCAAAACGTAGTGAGAAAAACAACAACAAAAAAAAGAAACTACCAAGATGAGGACAAAAAGCCCGCAATAAAAATTAATACTTAAACTAAACTGTTATGTTCTAATCATTTAATTAACTCTGAAGATAATTCAAAATATTTGGCTTAGGGTCAAATTACACCGAAAATCAAAATATTTGGCTTAGGGTCAAATCACACCGAAAATCAAAATATTTATATCCTATATAGGAATTATGTATAGGGTTTTTAGAAATACACAAAGTGAGCCAGATTAAAATAGTTTTGAACAATGTAAAACTGATTGGTTCAAAGACAAAAAGAGAAATATATTTAAAATATGGTTCTTAAAGAAGCATCCGTATTTTCTAATTTGGTACTTTTTATGAAAGTCTATTGTTAGATAGAGTTAAATACAAACCAAGCAATATTTCAGCCAAACCAAAATAAATGCACTCTCGTGGCAAGAACAATAAGCCAGTTGTGCAAAAGAGTTTTCACAGGATTAAGAATACACTTATTGTATTGAGAATATGTAAATAAAAAGAGTCTCCAGTATGTATAAAAACAATCATTCATCTGTTATACAAAAAGAGACAACAGAAAAGATTACGTGATGGCAGCAATTAATCCTGAATCATATGCTAAAAAAGGGATATGGAAAAAACAACAGGAAAACAAAAGAAAACATGGACAATATGATGCATTTACACCCCAAGATGAACGGAGGTTTTTAGAAAATTCAAAAGTTTTCTGAATGGCTCTATAGAAGAAGAAAAAGTCAGTATATGTCCTTAAATGGTCAGATAAAATAGACTAGACCTATTCAATAGTGGGGATCTCAACAAAGAAAACGGCAACAAACCAGACCTGATCTTTGAGAAATTCTTGACTCACATTGAAATGCAATCCAACTACTGGATTTACAGGTAGGAGTTCCAAAATTTGAAAATGAAATACAAATGAAACTCTAGATAATTTTCTGATGAGAATGAAAAATATAAGAGAAAAATATAAATTCCAGGATGTAGAAGATAGACTTGTGAATCAACTAATTTAGGGCTGTGCACATTCTGAAGTGTCGAAATCACTTATAAACGGGGGCACAATCAAATGAAATGAAACAGTTGATAGTGTTATATTATCATCTACAGCATCATAACGACACAATAATAAAGACGCAGGAAGACTTCTTTAACAAAATATTTACTTCTCACTTTATTGCAAGGGTTCGAAAAGGGTTACTCAAGGTTTGCGTGTGAGAGGGAGCTGGTGACCGAACAGAAACTGCAATATTTTGACCCCCACTCTTATGGCCATCAACGTTGTGTCTTTCTTATTCTCCAGATGCTCAACCGGAGGCCCTGGGTTCCACTCTGCTGGGTGATGGCTTTCTTTACTGCATCTTATCAGCAACTTCTCTGATCCCCAAACTCCATCGGGGTTCCCGAGGGCCCTTTCATGGCTTTCTCTACCACAACTCGTCCATCTCCGTCTCCAACTCTACTGCAACTCGAACTCAACTGAGTTATATAATAGTTCAACGCCCACTCGATCGCCCACTCGATCTTTGAAATCGCATGTTTAATCGTCATCAAGCGGAAATAACTGTCATGCAGTTCAGAGGTCACTCTCTCCCGGTGTGTCAGTCTATGAGAGTATCATGGGATTTTTTAGCTTGTCCAATTTTGTTAGCCAATTTCCGCCCACGTGATTTCCTTTCCTAACTGCCATTGGAATGTGTCACTTCCTGCCGATGCATCACCTTGAATGGCATTTTGGGCCGGGTCGAAGGTCAAAATATAACAATAGTTCAAGTGCATTTTAAACTACAAAAATGCAATTGGTGCAATTGAGTACAAAAGTAACCAATGCATTATGAAAAGATGACTGAAGAGATACAATAACAAAATTCAAATAATATCAAAAGAAGGAAAAATTCATTAGATTAAATCTATGCAGATGCTGTGAGAGAATACATAAATTCAGTGACCAGCTGAAATGTCCAGCTTATAGATCACAGTGATGAGCATGGGGCACAACAAATTATTGGGGGAAAAATGTGCTGAGACAAAAGAAAAGCCAAGAAAACATGAACCCAAGAGAAAGCCTTATTCCAAACATCCAATGCACTGGATTGATGAAGATGAAAAGGATGAGGATAAAATAGAGACACAAGCAAATTGCATAAAATGGCAGAAATAGAATCATAGAGAAAAGGGAGATGCATATGACTATAGAGATAAGAAAAAGAAGCTGCATATAATCATACACATAAAAAAAAGGGATATGCATACAATCATGTGGTGTAATGAGAGAAATGACTTACTGCAGAGTCCGAAGAGAACATAAATATGTCTGGGTAGTGTTAGGAAAGAAACATAGCAGTTCTTGGAGGCGCGATTTGTAGGATGCCTATCTCGCTGGAGACAAGACAAGAGATGCGCACATGCAAATCTTGGTCAGTCTGGTCTAGCATAAAATAAGAAACGTAAGCAGTAGCTGTGATTTGGTGGTCAACCTTCTTGCTGACGATTGATTGAACGTGATAATATGGCGGGGGAGAAAAGAAAGTGAGAGAGACACTATTTGTGTCTGTGATTGCTCTCTGTGATAGCTATGAAAGAGAGTCCAAAAATCAATTTCCTAATGCAAACTTGAAGCTAAGTATGAGATAGAAGGAAATGCCAGTAGGCATCAGATTTTCATTTTTACATACATCTAAGAAAAGGGAGATGCACAAGACCATACAGATAAGAAAAGGAAGCTGCATATGACCATACAGATAAGAAAAGAGAGCTGCATATGACCATACAGATAAGAAAAGGGAGCTTCATATGACCATAAAAATAAGAAAAGGGAGCTTCATATGATCATACAAATAAGAAAAGGGAGCTTCATATGACCATGCAAATAAGAAAAGGGAGCTTCAGATGACCATACAGATGAGGAAAGGGAGCTTCATATGACCATACAGATAAGAAAAGGGAGCTTCATATGACCATACAGATAAGGAAAGGAAGTTTCATATGAAGATACAAATAAGAAAAGGGAGCTTAATGACCATACAAATAAAAAAAGGGAGCTTCATATGAAACATACAAATAAGAAAAGGGAACTTCATATGACCATACAGATAAGAAAAGGGAGCTTCATATGACCATACAGATAAGAAAAGGGAACTTCATATGATCATACAAATAAGAAAAGGGAGCTTCATATGACCATACAAATAAAAAAAGGGAGCTTCATATGAAACATACAAATAAGAAAAGGGAACTTCATATGACCATACAGATAAGAAAAGGGAGCTTCATATGACCATACAAATAAGAAAAGGGAGCTTCATATGATCATACAAATAAGAAAACGGAGCTTCATATGACCATACAAATAAGAAAACGGAGCTTCATATGACCATACAAATACGAAAAGGAAGCTTCATATGAAACATACAAATAAGAAAAGGGAACTTCATATGACTATACAGATAAGGAAAGGGAGTTTCATATGACCATACAAATAAGAAAAGGGGGCTTCATATGACCATACAAATAAGAAAAGGGAGCTTCATATGAAACATACAAATAAGAAAAGGGAACTTCATATGACCATACAGATAAGGAAAGGGAGTTTCATATGACCATACAAATAAGAAAACGGAGCTTCATATGACTATACAGATAAGAAAAGGGAACTTCATATGACCATACAAATAAGAAAACGGAGCTTCATATGACTATACAGATAAGAAAAGGGAGCTTCATATGACCATACAAATAAGAAAAGGGAACTTCATATGAACATACAAATAAGAAAACGGAGCTTCATATGACCATACAGATAAGAAAAGGGAGCTTCATATGACCATACAAATAAGAAAAGGGAGCTTCATATGACCATCCAGATAAGAAAAGGGAGCTGCATATGATCATACAAATAAGAAAAGGGAGCTTCATATGATCATACAAATAAGAAAAGGGAGCTGCATATGACCATACAGATAAGAAAAGGGAGCTTCATATTACCATACAGATAAGAAAAGGGAGCTTCATATGACCATACAAATAAGAAAACGGAGCTTCGTATGAAACATACAAATAAGAAAAGGGAGCTTCATATGACGATACAGATAAGAAAAGGGAGCTTCATATGACCATACAGATAAGGAAAGGGAGCTTCATATGACCATACAGATAAGGAAAGGGAGTTTCATATGAAGATACAAATAAGAAAAGGGAGCTTCATATGAAACATACAAATAAGAAAAGGGAACTTCATATGACCATACAGATAAGAAAAGGGAGCTTCATATGACCATACAGATAAGAAAGGGGAACTTCATATGACTATACAGATAAGGAAAGGGAGTTTCATATGACTATACAGATAAGAAAAGGAAACTTCATATGACCATACAAATAAGAAAACGGAGCTTCATATGACTATACAGATAAGAAAAGTGAACTTCATATGACCATACAAATAAGAAAACGGAGCTTCATATGACCATACAGATAAGAAAAGGGAGCTTCATATGACTATACAGATAAGAAAACGGAGCTTCATATGAAACATACAAATAAGAAAAGGGATCTTCATATGAAACATACAAATAAGAAAAGGGAGCTTCATATGACTATACAGATCAGAAAAGGGAACTTCATATGACCATACAAATAAGAAAACGGAGCTTCATATGACTATACAGATAAGAAAAGGGAACTTCATATGACCATACAGATAAGAAAAGGGAGCTTCATATGACCATACAGATAAGAAAAGGGAGCTTCATATGATCATACAAATAAGAAAACGGAGCTTCATATGACCATACAGATAAGAAAAGGGAACTTCATATGACCATACAGATAAGAAAAGGGAGCTTCATATGACCATACAGATAAGAAAAGGGAGCTTCATATGACTATACAGATAAGAAAACGGAGCTTCATATGAAACATACAAATAAGAAAAGGAACTTCATATGAAACATACAAATAAGAAAAGGGAGCTTCATATGACTATACAGATCAGAAAAGGGAACTTCATATGACCATACAAATAAGAAAACGGAGCTTCATATGACTATACAGATAAGAAAAGGGAACTTCATATGACCATACAGATAAGAAAAGGGAGCTTCATATGACCATACAGATAAGAAAAGGGAGCTTCATATGATCATACAAATGAGAAAACGGAGCTTCATATGAAACATACAAATAAGAAAAGGGAGCTTCGTATGAAACATACAAATAAGAAAAGGGAACTTCATATGATCATACAAATAAGAAAAGAGAGCTTCATATGATCATACAAATAAGAAAACGGAGCTTCATATGATCATACAAATAAGAAAAGGGAACTTCATATGATCATACAAATAAGAAAACGGAGCTTCATATGACCATACAAATAAGAAAAGGGAGCTTCATATGAAACATACAAATAAGAAAAGGGAGCTTCGTATGATCATACAAATAAGAAAAGGGAACTTCATATGATCATACAAATAAGAAAAGGGAGTTTCATATGACCATACAGATAAGGAAAGGGAGTTTCATATGACCATACAAATAAGAAAACGGAGCTTCATATGAAACATACAAATAAAAAAAGGGAGCTTCATATGACTATACAGATAAGAAAAGGGAGCTTCATATGACCATACAAATAAGAAAAGTGAACTTCATATGACCATACAAATAAGAAAACGGAGCTTCATATGACCATACAAATAAGAAAAGGGAGCTTCATATGATCATACAAATAAGGAAACGGAGCTTCATATGACCATACAAATACGAAAAGGAAGCTTCATATGAAACATACAAATAAGAAAAGGGAACTTCATATGACCATACAGATAAGGAAAGGGAGTTTCATATGACCATACAAATAAGAAAACGGAGCTTCATATGACTATACAGATAAGAAAAGGGAACTTCATATGACCATACAGATAAGAAAAGGGAGCTTCATATGAAACATACAAATAAGAAAAGGGAGCTTCATATGACCATACAAATAAGAAAACGGAGCTTCATATGACCATACAAATAAGAAAACGGAGCTTCATATGACCATACAAATACGAAAAGGAAGCTTCATATGAAACATACAAATAAGAAAAGGGAACTTCATATGACCATACAGATAAGGAAAGGGAGTTTCATATGACCATACAAATAAGAAAACGGAGCTTCATATGAAACATACAAATAAGAAAAGGGAGCTTCATATGACTATACAGATCAGAAAAGGGAGCTTCATATGATCATACAGATAAGAAAAGGGAGCTTCATATGACCATACAAATAAGAAAAGTTAACTTCATATGACCATACAAATAAGAAAACGGAGCTTCATATGACCATACAAATAAGGAAAGGGAGTTTCATATGACCATACAAATAAGAAAAGGGAGCTTCATATGACTATACAGATCAGAAAAGGGAGCTTCATATGATCATACAAATAAGAAAACGGAGCTTCATATGACCATACAAATAAGAAAAGGGAGCTTCATATGATCATACAAATAAGAAAACGGAGCTTCATATGACCATACAAATAAGAAAACGGAGCTTCATATGACCATACAAATACGAAAAGGAAGCTTCATATGAAACATACAAATAAGAAAAGGGAACTTCATATGACCATACAGATAAGGAAAGGGAGTTTCATATGACCATACAAATAAAAAAACGGAGCTTCATATGACTATACAGATAAGAAAAGGGAGCTTCATATGACCATACAAATAAGAAAAGGGAGCTTCATATGATCATACAAATAAGAAAAGGGAGCTTCATATGAAACATACAAATAAGAAAAGGAATTTCATATGACCATACAGATAAGAAAGAGGAGATGCATATGACCATACAAATAAGAAAAGGGAGCTGCATATGACCATACAGATAAAAAAAAATAGTTGAATAACTAACAATCAACCATCAAACTGAAAATTAAACTCAGCAATAAAATACAAAACAATATTCACTCACTAATATATTGTCACAATAAAAAAAAACATTCTCTGAGAATATAAAAAATGTGGTTACCCCAAAACTACAGATACATGGCTAACAGCATATCGCTGAACAGAATTTAAACAGTTGGGAAAGAATAGAGTAACTGGGTCACACAAAGGAAAGTGCATCAGATATACATTCTATGTAAGTGACTCAGAAGGGCCAGCTATTCTAGTTTTGAACGGCTGTGAGAAACTGAAGTTGATCTCTGTGAATTACAACACTATAAACAAATTAAAGAAAATAAACGATAACATTCAATTTTGAACAATATCAAAATCAAAGCTCATCTTAGAGAGATCTACTTAGTGTACATAAATACCACAGTAGGGTGTTTTGAAGACTTTAAATACCATATAGCCACAGACCTAAATCCATGCTCCAAGAAAAATACCCCAAGAACTCAAAGAAAAACTAGAAGAGGAATTTAAAGTAATGCAAGAAAAGAAAAATATTTGAAAGTATTTGTGAACTAAGAGACTGGGTAAATTCCAGTGTTGTCAGAGAAAAACTTAGTGGATGACTAAGGATCTGTCTAGAGCTAAAAGACTTATATCAAAACATCAAAAGTGGCTGCTACCCAACACCAACATTAGAAGACATCACATCAGAACTTGCAAGAACCAAATTTTTTGCAAGCTCAATGCTAAGAATATAGTAATGTTAAACTTAACAAAGAGTCTACTTACCTCACTAAATTTAACATTCCATTTGGACAATACAAATTTCTATGACTTCTTTTTGGACTCAAAACCAGCCAATAAGTGTTCCACCAAAAGATACATGAAACATATAAAAACTGCAAAGGAACCATAAGAATAGACAACATACAAATTCATGGCAAAGATGAAAAATTATGATCTCATTTATGAAACAATGGAAAATACTTGGAGAACAGGCATCAGACTAAGTGCTGAAAAATGCATTATCAATGAAGAATTATGTCAGTCCTTTGGAGTAATCTATACACCTTACAGAGTAAAACAAAATTCCAGGAATGGTTACGGCCATAACCAAATGGAAGTAACCAAAAGACAAAAATCAGCTACTTATTTTTCTTGACATAATCCGATATATGAACTCATTCACAGTGAAGATGTCCAACCATACAGCAAACCCAGTGAACTTCCAATGGACAGCATCCCATCCGAAAAAATTTGATGATCTTAAAGAATTATTATGCCACAGAAAGAAGTCAGTTTTATTACAGATAGATAAATCTACTATTGGTCAAAGGGCAGCATTGGTACAGGAAGGGAACTAATAGTGTTTGCATCAAAAGCACTCACACCAGCAGAAACCAGATGTGTCAACATTGAGAGATAACTACTAGTGGTGGTATATGGATGCAAAAATTCCAAAATATATATATCTGGGGAAATTTGTCAAAGAAAGTGACTGCTGCCCACTAGAACAAATTCATAAAAAGAAGCTGCATAAATCACTTGCCAGGAAGTAACATTTACTGCACTGATTACAAGGATATGACCTCTAACATACAAACCAGGGAAAGACATGGTTATAGTCAATGCCCTGTCACATCTGTCTGAAAATGATAAACATAAGCTGAAAGATATGAGCATTAAAATACACCATATTGTTAGTGTGAATAGCAGAATATTAGAACCGATTAGAGATCACATTAGTAAGAAACTAAAATAACAGATTCTTTCACAGCAGGTTATACAATAGTGGTCAGAAAAGAAACATGAAATATAACCAACAATATAACAACATTGGTCAATCAGAGAGCAGATATCATTGGAGAATAGTATTAAATAAGCCAGATTATGCTTATTAATATTCAGAACACTTCGACCATAAATTCTCCTAAAAATTCATCAAGGCAATGTGAGGATAGAAATGTGCAAAATGAGAGTAAAATCAGCTGTGTACTCAATTAGTGCATACAAATACATAGAGAAGATAGTTTCCCAATGTCACATATGTGAAAAGTACAAATACATAGAGAAGATAGTTTCCCAATGTCACATATGTGAAAAGTACAAATACATAGAGAAGATAGTTTCCCAATGTCACATATGTGAAAAGTACAAATACATAGAGAAGATAGTTTCCCAATGTCACATATGTGAAAAGTACAAATACATAGAGAAGATAGTTTCCCAATGTCACATATGTGAAAAGTACAAATACATAGAGAAGATAGTTTCCAAATGTCACATATGTGAAAAGTACAAATACATAGAGAAGATAGTTTCCAAATGTCACATATGTGAGAAGTAATGAAGAAATTTGAGAGCTGAAACCATTAGTTTAACAAGACAATTTTGCTGAACAAGGGATAGCGGAGAATTCTGGGAATTAGCAGAAAACTATGGATTTAAAATCAAAATATTATTCTCATATTTTCCCAAAGGACATGAACTCATTGAAAGGCATGTACAAACAATAAAGAAAATTCTTATAAAATTCAGAGAAACAATGGAGTACGCATTTCGTTTTACTTTCATACAGATCAATACCACTGAACATGAATATCAAGTCCTTAACAGAGCAACTTAACTCAAGAAAATACAAAACCACATTGTCAAGTAAAATCAGTCCCCCACTTGATCAGGAGGAAACTAGAAACAAACCAGCTAATGACTAGAGAAAAGGAAGAGAATATTAAAATAGACAAACACATTCTCTACCTGAATTATTCAGAGGGCAGCATGTTCCCACATATGAACATAGCAAAGGCACCTGGAACATACATCATCGTGAATGAATCTGGCAAATAAGAGAAGTAAAATAGAATACATATTTGTCCAATACCAGAACAGACGAGACATAGAACCAAACGAAACACCCCAGTAGTACAAACTGCTAAAACAGAAGCAGTTATAAACAAAGACATTTTAAGGCTTGATCAATAAATAAGAGATGGCACCCGACTACCAACATAACAACAGACTCAATAGCAACAACCATCGCAAGAAGCACCCACAATAAGATCTATAAGATAGAAAAGTTTCATTTTATCACTAGTCAAATTTTGGTAGTAAAAAACAACAAAAATAAAACAATATAAAACAAAACAAAACAACAAAAAATAACACCAAATTAATAAATAAGCAAATGAATTAAAAAATTTTTATTGAGAAAGAGAGGCATTAGATAAGGGCAAATACAAACTGAATTATATCTCAGCTGAAGAGTCTTGAACAAAAATAAATAAACACAAGTGACAAGAATGATAAACCAGTTGTTTGACCAAGCATGTTCAGGATTACTGCAAGAAATGACAAGACAGTTTTTGTATCAAACATATGTAAATAAAGGAAGTCACCAGTGTGATGGTGTATAAAAACAAATATGTGTCTGTTGTTATTCAAAAGAGACAACACAAAGCATAACACTCATTTTTTAAGTTGGGTTGGGTCTGGGTCTGATAACTTCATACCAGGGCAATATTTTAAGATCTGCTCCTTTAGAGTTAAATATCATACACAGTGTTATGCAATATCATACTTTTTTGTCTACATTATTTGCATTCCTGGACAAACACCAATTCTTAATTGTACCTCTAATTTTTTTAATACAACATTTTAGCTAGTCAGTAATTACCACTCTTTTCTGGTGAATATAACATCCAATCACTAGTCATGAAAAGTATCATCTGTTAATAACACCACCATCCCTGTGAGGTCCATTTTATAGCATTTTATATGTATACATATATATATATATATATATATATATATAAACTTGTTATACATTAATTTTTTCAATATCATATTTTCTGTATGTAAATATAAACAAAGTTGCAGTGAAAGATCTACTATACTTCTGAGTCCATCGTGTTACTTTAAGTATAATTTTTCTGAGCATTAATCATTGATTCTCCAATAGTACTCATTTCTATACAAGGTTTGCAGATAAAATTACCCAAATATAACTTGGTAACACCCGATGCTAAAAGTCTAAAACTTGTATGCCTGACACACTGAGACTAACAAATGAAAGTATTTCATTTTTCTAAACAATGTGTTGTATAAGTATCTTCTTTACTTTGGATGATGGTGGTCCACATCTCCTCTCTTTTCTTTACTTGCTTCTTCTTCAATGGCTAATTCTCCATGTTGTTTTGTTCAGTTGAACAACACAGAGAATTCTTTTACTGTGCCCATAACTATATTCATTTTTAACTCTTGCCCACAATTACCCAGTTCTTAATTTTGATGAGTGCCTTGACCATAGATGGAAATTAAGTCTTTTCAATTCAACTGGTCTCAGTTAGCTAACTAAAGTTCAAATCTAACTTCTAAACTTCTAGAACTACTCAGTCACCTGACTGAGACTATCTAATCATGACTGAATTCTCAAATGATCTTAGAGTCATCACCTATCAATTAAATATTAACAATTTCTACTTGAGATAACAGTTTAATTCTTTTTCAGTGGGTAGAGTATTCGTCAATGGTCCGGGAGATTGGGGTTCAATCCCAGGTCGGGTCATACCAAAGACTTAAAAAATGGTACTTGATACCTACTTGCTTAACACTCAGCATTATAAGGTATGTATCAAGGGTAAAGTGTAGTAATCCAGGGGAAGGAGTAGCACCTTCCCTACACTTCGTTGTAGTAGCTTTTGAAAGGGGAGCCTTTGGGTTGCCCACGACTATGGTTGCCGACTTTATTTTTACTTTACAAACCTCTCAAATAATAGATACAGCTCATTTATTATTTAATGAATATCCATATTATGCTTTTGATTTGTAATTAAAATTTTACATTAATTGTTACAGTAAAAGATAAATTCACATGACAGAATATTTATCATTTATATCTTTTATATTATCTTATAACATTAATATTCTTCACCAAAAAATTTCATGAAATTTTATAAAGAAATAGTTTTTAATTTAAGTGAGTGTCACTTAAGAGATTTATCAATTTAAATATTTTCTCTCTGCATTGTTAATTCTACCTAAATAACAATACTACATAATTATTTTACATCTCCAACAAGAAGAATTTGGTTTTGTTTTGGTTTTTGATAAATGGCATATCAACCTTTGTGGATTATTTAATGTCAAGTCATCTTTGTAGAACATTAGTGGAACAATTTAAATGATAGCTGGGGAGATAAAGGAGTTCATTCCTTTCCTAAGAATTTTAGTCTGAGAGTAAATGTAAAAGTCTAATTGGAATTCAAACTTGCTTACCATGATGTTGCAGTCCAGTATGTTAGCTCCTAGGCAATGGAAATTTCCCCAACCAGAAGATTTTGAATCCTAATAATATTTTATGTGAATGATTATTTTAGAAAGACAAATAATAGTTTTCTTTGACATTTCTTTCTGTTGATGATTGTTCTCTAACATGAGAGCATCCTTTCTCCATGAGGAACAATTTTTTCTTTCATTAAAACCTTTTTACATTAAAACCTTTTCATGTTAAAACCTTCCTTGAGATCCAATAAACATCATATTACATTTGGCTGTTTAAAGAAGACAAACAAGTAAATTCTTTCTGGTTATTAATCTACATGTTGACTTTTTCAGATTACATACGAGGATCATTAATTAAGTTTCAAGACTTTTTTTTCGTATGGGCACTTTTATTGATAGTAGACACATGAAACTCTAGTCCCCTTTGAAGTAATATCCCCCGGCTGCAATACACTTGTTGTATCATTCCAACAACTTCTGGAAGGCCCCATGGAAGTCTTCTTGTGTGAGCGTGTCAATGACCTTCGTCACAGCCTCTTTCATCTCTTCAATTCTCTCATAACGACAGCTTCTGAGGTTACGGTGATAACCAAAAGTCACAGGGAGCAAGGTCTGGACTATAGAGAGGCTGAGGAACTGTCTTGATGCCCATCTTGGTCAAATAGTCTGTGAAAAGGATGGAGTTGTGGACTGGTGTATTGTCCTGGTGGAAATGCCACTGACCCGATTTGAAGAGTGCTGGCCTCTTCCGAGGGAATCTCTTCCTGAACTCCTTTAAAACCTCAACATAGTAACCCTAACCCTAACCCTCTGGCCCATCAACTCTGGTGTATTGACTTCCTTACTCCTCCCACACCTCTCATCATCCCTCACAGACTCCCTGCCTTCCTTGAATCTCTTATGTAACTCAAAAACTGATGCTCGATTCATGCAAGATGGTCAAAAAGAAGTCTGAAGCATTCCATATATTTCTGTGGCATTTTTTCCAAATTTAAAACAGAATTTTATTGCATATTGTTTTTCTAAAGTGTCTTCATGTCCAGATTGCATTTTGAAATTCCCCAGCTGTGAAAATCAGGCTTTAGTAGGGTGTATTCCAATTCCTGTTGTAGCTGTTGATTTGAACCTGAAATCCTAAAAATTGGTCAGTCATCTCATAAGATGTATAGCAATAACATTGTGAATTTTCAAGCGTCTACGACAATTTTAAATGCCTGCACAAAAAAGTCTGGAAACTTATTGAATTCACCACATATGACTCAGTACAATATTTTGAACGGACTCTATTTCAAGCAATTTAGTTTAGTCAAACAGTTCTAATTCAAACAGTTTAATATAAGTATGCAGTTTAGTTCTATTTAACCCATACATAGGGCCCTATCAGGTGCTACCACTCTGGACCAGAGTGGACCTGGGAGCAATGGCAATGAAGGGGTACTCTGCATTCCCCAAAGCTTTAGCATTACTGGAGCCTCAGCATCAGATTGTTTAGTGTCGTATCTTGGACACTCATTGGGGGAGTCTTACCCCTCTGTAGAGATGCAGTTGGAGTATTCTACAGCCCCAGCTGACTGGATAAACAATACTTTGATATTATAATATTAATATGATTCTTTAATATTAAAACTTTCTTTTAGAGTAAATGATATTTTTCTTTCCCCTTCTATAAACTGTTTACTACGTATATATAGTTTCATTATCTCATCAGAACTTTCTTTCTTTCTCCATGCTTCATCTTCAAGTAATGGCTGTCTACATCACATATTCATTTGTTACAGTTGTGTACAATGTTGTAAATACAGTTTGACACATAGAAACCAAATCTTTTAAAAAGTTTCCAAGAATTAATTAATTTAATCAGACATTAGAATCTGGGAGATAGATTTCATGTATATCATTTACCAAATATCACTTTTGTCTGCATCAAAGATGGTTAGTTATAGCTGTTTCATCTTTCATACTAGTTTTTGAAAATCAAAAAACGGTTTTAGTGAGAAGTTTCATTTACAATGTAAATATAATGCTAAATCTGACACTTTGTGCCATCTGATTAAGTAAACTAAATGTTTATATTTTGTTTAACAGTATAAATAAGATTTGTATTTTGAAATTTCTTAGCCAGAATATTATATCATACTGAGGAACTTATGGTAAATTTACAAAGCTTTTTGTTTAGATGTGGCATAAGGCGATATGAAAGGGGCACCCAATGAGAGTCAAACTTACTCATGTAGGTTTGCTAGATGAGCTTGCTAACCATTGCACTTGTAGTGTAGCTATTGTTATAGGAAATGGACATGACAACTTGAGTTCAAATACTGGACAAGGCTGTTTGCAGAGTGCTAACATCTTTGGGAAAGGTATGGATCCAACTATTCTCTTTCAAGATATGGGTAAATAGTAGGTCAGACTATGTTCTTTAACCTTGGTATGGCAACCAGTCTTGGAGAAGGAAAACTCTGAATCCAAATCAAAGGAGTGCATATTAGTCAAACTATTTAGAGAGGATCTCCTCCTTTGATTATCCTTGAGAATATAAAAAATCAAAGTTATTTTCCCCAATCATCAGAAACTAAAACTTTAAAAAATGTGTTTCTTATGTAGTACAAGTAATATCTCTGAGGGGGTCATAAATATTTGTCAGAGGGTCATAAATATGAATTACTTGACAACATTTATTAACTTATAAGTCCACGCAAAAAAAAAACATAGTTTGGTGATACAAACTTAAACTTCAACCCAGAGGGAAAATTTTTAGTGAGTGCAAATAATAATTTTTTATTAATGGCATTCATTATTTTTTCTAGTTTTTGGTGAATTTGTTTATCTGACCTTTTACACTTTTTAATATGCTTTTTGCGAAATAAATAAAATAAAATAAAATAATGAGAACAAATAGTAAAAAAAAAAATCAATGCTTGATATCAGAAGAGGTTGAAATTATGTTTGGTTTGTGATCATCTGAAATTAAACAAATTAAATAAAAGGTTTACAAAAAAGAAAATCATGACTCATATGAAACAATATAGTGCATTTTCTAAGTTGTAAGTAAAGTTGGTGACCATAGTTGAGGGCAACCCAAAGGCTTCCTTTTCAATACCTACTACACCGAGGTGTAGGGGAGGGTGCAACTCCATTCCCTGGATTACTCCACTTTACCCTTGATCCATACATTATAATGCTAAGTGTTAAGCAAGGTGGCATCAAGTACCATTTTTTTGAGTCTTCAGTAAGACTCAACCTGGAGATTGAACCCTGGTCTCCCGAACCATTGGCGAACACTCTACCCATTAGTCCAATGGCCTGGTATGATGCCTTTGTTTATTAATATCAGCTTCAAACTCAAGGGTTTGGAAATGCAAATGTATGTTATCAAAGATAAACCAAATAAAATCAAACTTATCATGTGAAAAATGCCTCTAAATCCTTGTGTCAAACTCAAAAATAAAACTACTTCAACATTGTTATGAATTATATGTGTGTAAACCAAAAAGCAAAACATGATACCATGATTGATACAATTTGCAGAAGCCAAATTACTGTTAATAAGAAAGAGTAGAATGAATTTGAGAGAATAAAAAAGAATAACATTATTACAAAAATGAAAGAATCCATTTTGTTTTATCTCTCATTTCTTAAAGGAATGGTGAGATAATGTAAGGATCCGTTTGGATCCATGTAAACTTATAAAACAATATTTATCATTTGCTGTTAAAAATTATATAAACCTTAGATTTAACAAATTTGAAATGAAATTTGTCATCTAATTAGTGTTTGTTTTCAGTGAGTGTCCAATAAAAAAAAAATTGGATCAGTCAAATATCTATTATTGTTACAAGGAAGTTCAGTCAAGTTAATTGCAGCTTTAAAAAATACCTTTATAGGTAAAGTATAATGAAAGTAAATCAAGAATGTGAGCTTCTTGAACAAAGTGATTGTTAACATTGTAGAAAATATTCACACTGTTAAATGATAAAAAATAATCTTTTTACTTTGATAGGATCTGAAAAAATTGTTACTGTGGGTAACCAGAATTGAGTACCAAGACCGAAAATATTTTCTAGCCAATCAGTTATTTCAATTCTTAATTTGAGACTTTTCTCTAGATCATTATAATTTTATAAAAAGAGTACAGAGATTGAAGCAAAGTTTATGTGGCTGGAATCACAACATTCACTCATTATTCATATAAATGATCTTGTTTCTCTATATTGTCAATGGCAAATGTGATAATAGAATAAAATTTGTTCTTTAATAGATCTTCATATTTCATATTCTTCTTCTGCAAGTCTGCAAAGAAGTATTTTTTGTTATTCTCCTTAACAACAAGGCCAAACACACCTTTTTTGTTCACAAGGACCTAATTTAACTCATTAATTTGTGACTATTAACGTTTGAAATTTTAGCATGAAAATCTCCTATAAATAAAAGTAATTCAAGTTTTGGAAATAAATTGGAAAATAATAGCGTTAATGTTTCATTTTATCTAGTATTTTCTATTCTAGATCAAGTAATAATATATTCTAGATAAAATAATCTGAGGTAAAAAATAGATGAAAAAGAAAACAATTTCAGATTAATATATTTTTACTAAATTTTCTTATCAATTTAAAAAAATCTATTTACGATTTCAATGGTATAGTAAGTTATTGGGGTAAAAAAAGAATACTGGTTACGGTGATGACTTTAATTAATTAAAAATAATACAAGTAAATTAAAGAACGTTGAAAAAAAATTGTCTAGAAAGTTTAAACAGTAATATATTAGATAAAATAAAAGACCAGACAAATACCTTATATCTTTTTTGTAAGATGACCCACCTGTTTGTAATTTGAGGTAATTTTTCATATAAAGACCAGAAGATAATTTTTCTGTAACAGGAGTTCTAAGTAAATATTTATATACGGTTGTCAAGGTGCTAGAATAGTGAGATCATAGTTGGTATTAACGAACATATTCTGTTATTCGTATTTTCGTCGATAATTATCATAATGTTTATAAGAATTAATACAATATGAATCAATATAAATTTGTACAAACGCAACATTATATTTAGTATAAACATAACTTGAATTTATGTGGACTTTTGATGATTAAGTTAAACATTTAAACACATAGCCCAAAAAACATGAATGTTGATGAGCATTTGTTCGCTTTAATGAATTTTTACAAAAAGAGAAATAAATCACCAAATAATAATATTACTATAGTCATTTCCTCGTCATTTCAGTTTTCTAATAATTGAATTAGACATTGGAATAAATAAAAGACAATGTTTTGTTTTTAATGCAATTGCAAGACGATGTCAATGCGAACTGATTTTTTTTTCTTTTTGACTTGATTCCTCCAAAGAAAAAAAAAAGAAAAAGAAAACGTCTCTTGTGTGAAATAATCGAATCCTGAATTAAGTGCACTACAAATAAATATACTTTTATAGGAGGAAAATTTAATATGAAGAGTGGTGAATTTTTTTGGACAACATCAAAAAATGTTTTATTTCGAAAATAAAGATCATGCTGTACAATACAAAGTTAAATAAATAGGGATAGGAAACTTGTGTTATGCCAACGAGGGTCTTCCTATTAAGGTAATAAGATTTTTTTTTTCTTTTATCAAAGGTTAAACATCGACCTCTGAGAGCAGCGCGAAAATTTCAATTACAAAATGAAGATTTTATTCAAGGGACATAACTCATTATTTTTTTTTAGTAGCTCCAATTGAGCATGCGTTTATCTATAACATAATTCCTTTTCCGGTGTGTTTCTCTTGTCGTTGGTAGGGTCTAAACGTAATCTCCAGGTATGTATAATTCAATCTCGTTTTTGTTCTTTCATCTAAACCAAAAGTTACTTTTACAACATTCTGTATTTAGCAAGAAAACTAAATTGTGCTTTTTTTTAAGTTTTTAATTTTGAAATAACTAGTAAAATGAAATTTTCCTTGGGCATGTGTAATCATGTGGCCGAAATGCAGTAATTTCTTCAAAAAGAAACTAAATGTATTTTATTTTTATAAATCTGTTGCTTTGATTTAACGAAATTCTTTTATTTTTGTCAACCAATTTTATTTAAGTAATTGTTTTAGTTTCTTTTTTCGAGAAGTTAAGTTGAATCTGTTAATCTTCAGTCATTTATTGCCATGTTCTGATTTTATTAAGATCGTAAAACTTGGTCGACTTGTAACTTGATGGTTGTTTCCTCAGCTTTACTCTCGCAGTTTGGTATTTTGCGAAATCGTCATTACATTTTATCTAAAGTCTCACTTATTGAATCAAAGTATGAACATAATTTTAAAAAATCCTCATAGTTTTTAATTTCGGATTTCAGCGAGCCGACTTCAATTTTTAAATTATTCATTTTACATTATTTTCCTGGCTTGAGGCTTGAATTGACTACCAGTGGTCTTTTTAAAAGCCTAGCATGTTAATCATTAAACCACGTGGGGTGACCAAAAGGACTTATTTTGGAAAAGAATTCACGTGGGGTAAATCAAATATCTCTGGAACATAAAACTGTTAAATGATCCCAGGTTGGCCATATATAGTGGTAGATTTTTTCCCCTCCACACTAATTGCTGTGAAGCTTTTAAGTTCTCGTTTCGTCATTGCGGTTTTATTGAAAACATTTATACATGAATTGCAGAAGAATCCGAGGTGCTTGTCCAGGATAACACAATAATTTTCGTTATTTCTGCGGTTATGTGTAATATTTTTTTTTTTTTTTATATAAGAATACTATTTCAAATGTAAAACTTAACATTCACCATCTAGACAAGAGAAATTTTGTTATTTACATTGTTTAGTTCAGTTGTGGCACAAGGCCAGAAGTATGAGTAACCGAATGGGAATCGAACTATCAATGGTTTGCTAATCATTACAACACATAAGCTGCCCTCGTCAATTATTTATTTTACTGAAGAGTTAAGCCTTCAAAATGGTTGGTAAAGTCGTCGATTTAATTGAGGGAAGGAAAGACGAAATATAAATGGCAGATTGGCGAATTTAAGACGTAATTAAAAAAATCCAACTGGTCAATAAAAAATGAAGCAAATGATTGAAACTTTATCTGGATGGCGAATTTCTGCCTAATTCTTTTGTACATTATTGCGGGAATTTTCTTTATTACATTCTTCTATGCAAATATCAAAGATTAGATTTTAAGTGTCATAAAGAATTGTCATTTTTACTGCTATATTATCAAAAATGTCAGCTCCGTTTATAGTCTTGCTTGAAAAAGAAAAAAAACCCTGTACCGATTTTAGTTTGACATTTTACTCTTAATAGTACGAGTTAAGAAGTCGAGTTTCTTAAATCTATATTTATATAATGAGCTAACTTTTAAGTCTGTTTCAGTAGCTAATTAATAGAAATAAATATAGAATTGATTAATTTACGGTATTTTGTTATTTTAGCTTCACAATTTAGTATTTTTTAAAAGACGAATTGACTTTTAATGCTGTGCGCATAATAAATTTCTTTGTTAATTTTTTTGTCAGGGAATTCAGATTAGGCTTACACTTTAAAATATCTTTTTAAAAATGGGATTTAAATTTTTTTGTTTAAGAATTGCTTAATTTTACAAAGTTTTTTTTTTTTAAGCAATCGATAAAGTAAACGTAAAATATTAACTGTTTATTTATTTTATTTTAATTTTTTATTTGTGTGTTAACATTGTTTTATTGCACTTATTCAGATTGAAAATTTTCTGTCACTTGACTCGATTTTTCTTTGGATTTTTGTCACATTAACTTTTTTGCGGATGGGGGTGGTTCATTTAAAAAAAAAAATTTCTTATAATAGAATTAAAAGAAATATCTAAATTTTAGGTTAATGGATACTCCAAATAATTTCGCTGAACAATTTCTATTTGTGTAACAAATGATAAAAAGTTAAATGTCGTCAAGAAGACTTGGGTGTCTTTTGACACGAATTTATACGGACTGAGTTAATCAGTATCCTAGCTATAAGGAGAGATAGGTTTTTAAAATATTCAAATAATCAATGTAAAATTGTTTCATTCGTTCATGACTATTGACTATGAAATTTGGGCATAATTACTTACACTGGGCTAAACTTCAGTCTACAAGAATTAACTTCTCATACCACAAAGAAAAAAGAAATACAAAAAGTTCAATCATTTCATTCATTCACACCACATGGCAGATGGTATGATTACTCAGCATTTAGGCAAAATCTACTCTTAAACTTTTGTTTTTGGTTGTCCGCATATAAATCAATACTTACTGACCGATTCTCCAAAAAATTGTATGTACAACATGAAGAGGTATTTCAACGGGCATTACTTTTTGGATTATTTCATTTTCCATTGAGTAAAGTTGTAAGTATTGAAAAGGGGAGGTAATACTTGCTTACTTAAAAAGTATTAAAATTACGTCTCAATTTTCTTAAATGATCCAGAAATGAGAGGGGAAATATTTGGATGACTTGATATATACTTTCATCATAATTTGGCTTGAAACGGGGTGGGGGGAATTGAACTCTGAAATAAGATTTAAGAAATTTTCAAAACTTTCTTTTGCTGACAATTATAAAAAAAAAGTTATTTTCAGTTAAAAAAATGTGTTGATATTTTCACATATTTAAAAATTTACAAACGTTCAACTGAGTTTCAATAAAGCTTCTGTATTTCATCACTGATTTACTTTTTAAAATTCTAGAAAGAAAAAATGTCTTTAATGTGATTCAGTTTCTTAGCTAATTATCTAAACTTGCAATCCTTAATACTATGTTGTAATAACAAAACTCATAAGAAATTTTCCATAAAATATTAAAATAATATGAAAGAATATAATAATTAAATCTTTTGATTTATGTTTTGAAATAATGTTTGCAATAATAGTTAAGCATAAAATTTTAACAGGAAAAACTTCTGAGAAAGAACTTGTCTTACTAAAATCTTAACCACATTTAAAAATAACGCATTAGAATTATAGGTTATTCTTTAAGTTGGTGTTGTACCATAGCATTCATTGTTAATTTGAATAAAAAGTAAAAATCTGCAAACAATAGTTCAATTTCTGAACTTGGTATTTTGAAATTCTTTCAACACAAAAATATTTAAAAAAAAAAAAAAAAATGACTCTTTCCTGTTATAATAATATCCCAAAATAACAAAAAAAGAAAATATTTCATTTAACAGACTTACATTTAGTTTTAAGAGCAGATCTACCAAAAATAGTGACTGAAGATGATTTAAATAGAAAACTTTATGTAATGAAGTGAGACAGACTATCAAATTTATTCTACGAGATAATTTTCATTGTCTAAAATGCTGTAGAATTAAAAGGTTTAATGTTTCTGCATGTAAGCAAATCTTTAGATTAATGAGTAATATCTGAAAGGTGTTAATAATTAATATATAAAAATTAAAACAATAAGAATATAATAAATGAATTTTAACTTATAAAGATATGTTAAAATACGATTATACCAATTGATGTACAAATAGAATAGATTATCACTTTTCTATATGTTAAATAGTTGCTTTCTTGAGAGCGGAAACGTTTTACATAGTTACTTCCCTTCTAAATAATGGCAACCTTTCAGTTATTGGTATAAATAGTACTCTCATTTCAGAGTGAAAAAAATCAAATAATTCTGGTCAAATATAGTTTAAAACCTTTCCCTGAAAGTTTGGTTGAAATTGTGTGAAAAATGATTAGCCTTTGTACAGATATTTGAAGTATAATATAATATAAATAATTATGAATTTGATGAATTGTTTACTCTCATCCTAGATTTTTTTTTTTTTTTTTTTTTTTTTTTTAAGTCTGGTATTAAACTTGTGTGTGTGTGTGTGTGTGTGTGTGTGAGAGATATATCTATTTTAATGGTTTTATGAAGGGAAATTTTAGAAAAGAAAAAGTAACTCCTGCTGTATTATCTATTCTGGTTTGGCATTTGAAAAAAAATAACACTTATGTGAGTAGGCAGTCTTTATTGGGGATTCTGTTAGAAACAAATATTTGATTGATGATTCAACTTGAAGAAAATTGGTAAGTCATGCAATTTTATGTTTTTATTGTCTAAGAAAAAATAACAATGATTTCTTCAAATATGGTCCTTTTAAAATGTGGTGTAATTTCAACTAAGGTAAAGTTTGATTTGGGAATTGTAAAATTGAAATTTTATAATAGGAATTTTCACTAGAACATTAAAAATTGACTTTCTTTGCAAGCAAATGTGAAAAATCCTCTAAAATGCCAAGCCATGAATTTATTGATTAGCTTGATAGAAATGTTGAGATAAAAAGTGAAATGACTTTTCTGATGAAAATGAAATCGGTTTGAATAAGCAAGGCAAAGAGTAGATATTAAGAAAATTTGCCACTTGACAACCAGACTGATAGGGTGGTTGAGGAAAAAAATTTGTTTGATAAAGAATGATGAGTATATTTAACAATGAAGAAATATGACTATTAAGAATATTAAATCACTTAGTTGTTTCTTTTTTTATAGAATTTGTTTCATGTTTATAGTTTTATTTTGTTGTAATTTTCTCAGCTGCAATCATGCCTACTGAAGCTGTAGAAAAACCTATCCAAGATACTAAAAAAGAGGAGGTTGATGATGATGATGATGCTGATTCTGATACCAAATCGGAAGACTCTGTACCAGAACTTCAGGATGCGCCAGGACCTTCTCAACAAAGTCAGGTAAGATGTAATTGGCATTTATCGATATTTAGTTTGTTTCACTCGTAAATTTTGACTAAGGTTGATGTGTACTCGGAACAATGAAATATACATATTTATTTTATTTATTATCTAGGTGGCTCAAGTTGCAGGTTTGCCAGAAGAATTGGTCAGCAAGGCTAAACAAAGTCGAAGTGAGAAAAAGGCTAGAAAAGCCATGTCTAAACTTGGTGAATATATAATTTATTTTGTCTCTTGACTTCAAAAAGAAAAAAATCATTTATCTTTTAAAAATCTACTGCTGTTTAAATTTAAAATATTTCATAAATATTGTTTAAAGATTAAATTGTATTCTAAATTCAGTTACTTGGGTCAAGTATGCAGCAGATGGATTGTGAATTTTATCCTCTATCAACTTCTGTTAGCATATTCAAACACTTGGCAATAATAAAAACAAGAAAGAACCTCACTGTATACATTTTTTTTATTTTTAAATTTTTTATCTTAAAAACGATTATTTTGTTACCTTCAAAAGTAACTGATGAATATTCATTTAGAATATTTGACCACTTCTCTAAAGGAGAATTTCCCCAAAAGATAGAAAACTTTGGTTGGAATGAAACATTATTGCTTATCCTGTATTTCAAGGTATGTTCTATGCTGTAAGGTCCTTTAACTGTTTACACCATAAAAGACTTCAAGTATAAATGGTTTAGATCTTTAAGATTTTTCCTTTTACTGCATCACACAGGTTTTTAGCATTTTTAATTATGGCACAATTCCATAATTAAACATTTATTATACGTCATCTATAAAAGTGTTATTGGTTTTCAAAATTTCTTTTTCACTTTACCCCATATTTTTTCTTTTTTTTTTTTTCTCTCTCTAAATTAGATATCAGTTAATGCTATTTTTATTCTCTTAGCTATTTAAAAATACTGTCCAGAGTAAGCACCAAAATATTAATTTTTTTATTTTTATCAATTTTCAAAACTTGTTCCAGTGAATAAACCATTTTACTTATTTTTTACGTGATGCAATGATAACCTAATATCTATCAATTCACAAACTATTATGTTTCTGGAGATGGATTTAAAAAAAATCTAATTGACAAACTATCCAGATACTTTGATTTTTAGGCTAATGTAAAAATCTTAATGTAATTTAGTTTATGTAAGTTTATAGAATATCTGTTACAAAACTGCACAAAATACACTGGGTCAACAATGAAAACATTCACCACCCCCCCGGAAAATTGAATATAACTGATAATAGTTGAATATATTATTAGTTTATATCCAGATATTTTACATGAAACCAATACTGCATATTTTTTTAATTCATGCTTTTAATCTTTGACTTCTTCCAGGTCTTAAACAGGTACAAGGTGTTACTCGGGTAACAATACGAAAATCTAAGAATATTCTTTTTGTCATAAACCGACCAGATGTTTACAAAAGTCCTGCATCAGATACCTACATTGTATTTGGTGAAGCTAAGGTTTGTTTCTATATTTTCAGTTTCTTTTTATTTTGGAAGAGTTTGCCTGTTTTTTGTTGATGGCTAAACAATTTGCTGTAATGTTAATGAATTTGATTGGCATACTTGTGTGCAGCAGAAAGTTTTTTTGTTTTTTTTTTTTCTTAATCTTTGAGTTTTTCTATCAGAGGTAGTCTAGCAATAATCAATCTAAAATGATTTGTACTAAAATTAAATTTTATTCCCATGATTTTAGAAAAGATGTATTTTAAAAAATTGTTACAAACTAGTTTACTTTCTTACAAGAAATGGTCATTGTAGATCAGTTTTTAAAATATATTTTTAAAAATTGATCTAAGATGACAATTTATTTTGCAAGTATTTTGGATAATCCAGAATGTATCAAATAACTCCTAACCTTTAACAAAAAGGCACTGAATTTTTTTTCAATTGACTTCAAATATTAATGACTATTCCCTTTTCAGTTATAATGATAAAATTATCATATCATTAATTAGACACCATTGGATATCTGTTGATATTAATTATCTCATGCTTTATTTCTTTGTAACAAAGCTGTTGATTAAGATGTCTGATACAACTATCAATAGAAATATCTCCTTCTCCAACCCCCTATATTGTACTATATGTTAGACGATTTCAAAGAATTCTATTGAAATTCATCAAATAACTTTATTCTTACTGAACATTTAAATAAATTATGAACCTACTAAATATCAATTGTGTAAATAATGTATAATAAAATCCCCTTTTACCATGAATTTTATTATCAATTCAATCTTATTTCTTATTGTTTAAGCATAATAGCTTTGTATATTTTAAAAATCATGTATTACATTTTTATATTCAACTATAAGGAAAATGGATGTAATTAAACTTGCAGATTTTAAGTTTTTAAACTTCAAAAGAATAAAAAAAAATAAAAAAAAACCCCAAAACTTACGAAAATAATTATTAGCATTTTAAATATTTTGAATTTGACTTTATAGGTCATTTTCAAATTGGAAATGTCAACTAATTCTATTGCATAATTGCTTATTTGAGACAAACAAACTGGAGAAAAACAAAAATATTCAATTCAATAAATCTCTTTTGCCACTCATTAAAATATATTTTTCAAATTCTGTAATCTCTTATGATATAGACATTCTATGGCTTTTAATAAGTCACCAAGAAATAAAAAGAATTTTTACATTTTTAATGCTTTATATATGAACTGGCTCATTGGCCTAGTGGTTAGTGTTTGCCAATGGTCTGGGAGACCTGGGTTCAATCCCATGTCGAGTCATACCAAAGACTTTTAAAATGGTACTTGATACCTCCTTGCTTAACACTCAGTAATATAAAGTATGTATCAAGGGTAAATGGGAGAAATCCAGGGGAAAGAGTAGCACCCTCCCCTACACCTTCGTGTAGTAGCTATTGAAAAAGGAGCCTTCTGGTTCCCTCGACTATGGTCGCCAACTTTACTTTTACTTGTATATCTTATTTACTCGTATAAAATACAAGATTAAATTAAACTAAAATTAATTACATTGTAAACATGAGATGTTTTGTAAAATCCGAGTCATTGACCTTTTTTCTTTCCTTGTTCAATCAAAACAAACATTTTCTAAGTTGGCAGTTAAGAAGAAATGAAACAGATAGGAATTAATTTTTCTATTTGCTGCATTTTCAGTCGAAGTTTTAACCTCTTGTTTAAAAATGGCCTCGAGACTTTTGTCTAATTTGTGGGTTAAAGAAAATTTTGGTTGGTTGTGTGTTGTACTAAATCTTTATTTTCTGTAATTCTGAGTATTAAGTTTAATCTTTTTCTTTTTCAGATTGAAGATTTAAGTCAGCAAGCACAAATGGCTGCTGCTGAGAAATTCAAAGCTCCTGAAAACCCAGCAACATGCTCTGATGGTGCACCAAATCCTCTGTCGCAGCCAATCCTTGAAGAATCTGAAGAGGAGGAGGAGGTCGGTTTTCACATTTTAATGACATTTCAACAGCTGTTATTTGGTCAGATTTTTGTAACCTATGTAGCATTATTATTGACTGGTACATATTCTTATTTGTAGATTGATGAGACTGGAGTCGAACCCAAAGATATTGAACTTGTCATGTCACAAGCCAGTGTATCTAGGGTAAAAGCAGTAAAAGCACTCAAGAACAATAATAATGACATTGTCAATGCAATCATGGTGAGGATTAAAATTCTTTTGTTTGACCCCTTTTTTTTTTTTTTTTTTTTTTTTTTTTTTTTTTTAATTGTTAGTCATTTTGTTTCCTAATAATAATTTATTTGTTCAAAATTAGTTTTTATTTTTTTGAATGCAAATCTTCAGGAAAGATCTTTTAAAAATACTGGAATAGTGTTTTGAATTTTTTATTAAAATGTAATTTTTATCAAAACAGTAGTTTTCTTTGCATAAAAATTAATGGTGTTGGTTTTTTTTCTCTCTTTTCAGGAATTAACAATGTAATGTCTGTAGCTGTGCTTGGATGGAATATTTTCTTTCCTCTCAACCTGATTTGAATCCATTTCTCTCATGTTCATGAATAAAAATGCTAACACACACAAAAACACACACACACACACAATTATTTGTACAATAAAATTTTTGTTTTTGCTTAATTTGTATGTTGTTTTACTCTTAATTTTTCTCCTTTTAATTTGTTATAAAGATTTTTACTATCACAATATATCTTACTGGTCAGTTTTTGTGTCGATTAAAACTATTGTTGTTTGAAGTTTTTGAATAACTACTTCAATTTGATAATCTGTTTCTTTTTCTTTCCTTTCTTTAACAAACTCGTGAAAATTTAGTTTTAAAACTTAATCAGAAAGATATTTCCAAATTTTGTTTTGGATATTTTAAAATATCCTGAAATATTTCCAATTCAAGGGAATGCATATATAGTTTCTGCTCAATGAAAATGACAATTTCCTAAGTAATCATGTAAATGAATTCATTTTGGCTGTGATAATCATTTTTTAAACATTTATATTAAATATTTCCAATGTAACCTAGAGAATAGCTGCTGAAAGTAAAATATTTGTATTTTTTAAACAAACTTTTGACATCTACTCTCTGGAATAACTTAGTGTAATTAGAATATGTTACTTTTAAGACTTATTGTTGAAAATAAGCAAATAAATATTGTCATTAGAAATGATATATTTACTTAATATTTTAATCTGGAGTTAAAAAAAAAACATTTGGTTAAGACAAGTAGGATTCATCACTTAATTGAAAATTCTTTAAAATCTGAAAAGTAGTTTTTATTTCTTTACATAAAATTATCATGAAGCAGAAATAATGCTAAAAATGTAAAAAATAAGAAAAATATAATTAAAAATAAAAACACAAAATATAAAAATTAATGGAAATATAAATTTCAGTGGATCTATATAACATTCTTTTAAGTTAATCCTGAGATAATGACTTCAGCACATTACACTCCAGTCAGCTGGGGCTGAGGAAATACACTAACTGTATCTCTGAAGAGGAGTAAGACTGAGTGTCCTGGATATGACTTAAAACCATCTGATGGTGAGGTTTCAGTCCTGGAGCTTTAAGGAATGCGGGGTACCTCTTTGTTGCCATTGGTACCACCTGATAGGATTCTATCAAAGGGTCAAATAGAACTGTTTGGCATTTAAACTATGATGTGCAAATAACTTATGCTAAATTGTTACAAATAAAATTGATCATTTAATGGTGTGTAAACAAATGACTGATGCTTAATTGAATTGTTAGTGATACATAGCAATACTTGAAACCATTTAACGAATGTGCAAATGAATGCAAGTAATGTTGAATAGAATTGTGTGTTAAATAGCAATATTTGTAACCACTTCACTGTGTGCAAACAAATGATTAATATTAAATAGAATTATAAGTGTTAGATTGCAATAATTGAAACCATTTAACTGTATAGAAACAATAGCAATACTAGTGCGCAAACAAATTAGTTTTAACTCATTTAAATGAAATCAAACAAATATGTTGAATTGTGACTTAGATTGCAATACTTAAACCATTTAACTGAGCAAAAAAAATTATCATTATCCCAGGCTTGTTTTAAAAATGTTATCTATAAAATGTGTTTATAAATCCTATATATTTGTACAAACAGGATTTGGCATTAACCTACAAAATTGCTATGCCATAAAACCCAACCCATCCATTCGGCTCATTACTTGAACATGTTGGAATGTTTTTATTCATATTTTCTCTTTTGAAGTGAATTTCTACAAAAGTGGATTAGGGATTGGCAGATTAGGGCTATACAAGTATGGATAAGTACATAGATTTGGATAAGTAATTTCTTTGATTCACTAACAAAAATAGCAATCATTACTTAGTACCCCCCCACCACTTTGATATCTTCCAAAAGTAAGAGCTTTCTTTCCTCACCACAAATTAAATGTTCTAGTCTATATTTAAGCAAAATCTCTATTACAAATTTTTCATGAATGTAGCAAAATTTTGGGCAGTTCATGCAACCTCCAAATTTCTTAATATAATCAAGAGCTCAATAAAATATTTATTTATTTTTACAAAATCTGTAATAGCTGACAATTCTGCTGCTTAATATGTACTCCACTTGTTTCAACTATAATTCTAACTTGATAAATAATTCCCCCCCCCCAACATTTAATATTAGCAAGTAGTGAATTAAATGTATGCTAATTTAAGTAAAATATCCATATGTATTGTGAACTGAGTGACCAGAAATCACCTGAAATAGCTAAAATATTTTTTTCGATTTTAATAGTTAGTAACCCTAAAAAATCAGAAATTTTATTAAGGCCTGGAAAAAAAAACTGATTTGGATTTTGGTAGAATACAGCATATTACAAATGTATAATGGTGGAATGAATTTTTGAAATGAAGTGTAGATAAAAATTGTATTTTTAAAGAGAAATAATTTGACAAAATGTAAATATACTGTTATTGGGTGGGTGGGTGAATTAAATATATTGTTAAACAGTCAGAAGATAGGCGAGTTATTCAGTGTTCCAGACGGTTTGAAGTGAAAAAGCAAATTCAGATCAAAAGTGACTGTATGAAAATCTAAAATAGGATTAACCCATTTCCTAAATTTGAATGTGAAATTTTTTTAAAGCATTAATACACGTCAGCTGAAAATTATTGGAATCCGAATTAGATTCATTTTTGGTTTTGTTCCACTCCACTCAGATGAAGATATACATAAAATGACTGTTGGTTCCTTGCAGACGTAGATCAGCCAGACAGCAGAAGCCAGCTCTTAGATTTCATGCTCCCTGGGCTTTGACTTTGGAGAGGCAGAGAAAAGACATATATATTGATTGGACGTGATTACAGATGAACGACCTTATAAAGAAACGAAGAGACTGATTATGTGATGCCGAGAGTGAGTCTTGTGCCAGAGCTGCAAAGATAAGAATCCGTGTCCATGAGCAGTTCCCCCGGAATTGAGTTCTTGACCTTTCACCAGCCTACTCTGAGCATAGAAGACGAAGAAAGCCGACCATAATACAATGCTGCGAAGAAGCTTTATGTAGTAAGCATTTGTGAAGTAGTACCAAGGATTGAGGAAAGCAAACCTAACCGTCATTTGAGATTGTCTTGTGCCTGACTAGAGACCATGAGAATAGAAAAGCCTTAAACTTAAATGACGGACTGTTTAATTCATGAACTGGTCCCTGACTAAAACTTACCATTTTTGGAATGGATGAATATATTTATCGTTTTCAAAGAAACATTTTTGTACTAAATTTTTTTTTTTTTTTTTTTTGCAAGCCGCGTTTTTTGGCATCAATCTTTTATTTTTTTTACTTTCTTAATTGTTAGGTTTCATTCGTTTACTCGGCAACTCCGACTAGCAATTGATCTGTTGTCTGGATTAAAAAAAAAAAAGAAAAAAAGGTCAATGTAAGCATATAGTGGATTGATTGCGTCATTTCAGTTTTATGATTAAAATTGTCTCTAAAAAATGAATTTTCAAGGAAAAAAAAAAAAAAAAAGCAATTCCTTATGTATTAATAGGAGATAACCTAACATTAGTTATGCAGAAAATTTTGAGACTTAGCCAAATAATTTATGTTGTATGACTAATTGGAATGAATTCTTGCTGCAAAGGGATCCTATATGATTGATTTTAACCCCTTCACTCTCAAATGTAAGATGATCTTAATGCAAATTATTTTTCATTTACCAATCAAATAATTGAATCTCAAATTTATTTTGTTTAAAATTGTATTGATTTAAGGATATTTTATCTATAATTCTAGTGTGAACTAAAGGTTTTGCAATATTTTGGTAACATGAGGCACAATTTGTCAGATTCTGATGCTTTCACTGAAGTTGTGAAGGTGATGAAACGCAGGACTAAGATACGTTAAGCTTATCTAATTTGCTTTTATGGCTTTGAGCATGAGCTTGGAATCTATGGTTTTAGGCCTATTTGACTTTGCAAAAATGCTATATATATATCTTAATCGAGCTCTGTGCTATCATAAACGACGTACGAGTCTTAGAGCACACCGCAATTTGAGAATTCAACTCTTTTTGTGTCCTAACTCTTGTCACTTTTCGCAAACGCCTCGTTAGCACACGAGAAGCTCGAGATATAAAATGCCTTAAGAGGTGGGACACTGGTTTTTATGTTCGCCTTTCTTTGTATCACAATATCTCAACCAATTGGTAGCACTTTTTAAAAAGATTCCACTCGTGAGTGGAAATTCTTCATCTTTTAACTTCAGTTTCAGTAACTCCATATTTAATGCTATTAAAAGGATACAATGACTCTCCTACCCACTAACACTTTTACTAATTTCCTTTTGTGCTACTAACCAAAAATCTTTAATTTTCAGTATCCAGCCAGGTAGCTTCTCTTAAAAAGTGCACACCTTTGTTGCTGGAATACCTTAACCTTTGTTTTTAATATTCATAAAGAATTTACGTTATGATATAAAATTATTTGCTGGTTATGTTAAACTACTTAAACGATTATCAAAAGAAACAACACAAGTCCAAATAGATGGTCATATTGGAAAGATATTTGGAGATTAAGAATTGATTTATCTGAAAATGTAAATAGCACATACGAGATCCAAAAACGTAAAAGTTGAATATAGATTAAGCAACCTAAATCAATGAAGTAAATGAGGAATGCTATCTTCGGGTCAGATTTGATGATACATTGAAAGCTGATAATTATTTTATTTTATCACGGGTAAATGGAATTGCAGGCTGGATGGTTAGAAATTTCATTTCAAGGGAGACAAATGTTGTTATAAAACCCTAATAAGACCTCATATAGAATATTATTCTCAGGCCTGGGCTTCAATGTTGAGACATGGAAATTACTGTGTTATATTGAGAGAATAATAAAGAGGTGAGAAAAATAATTTAAAAATTAGTTACAATAAATTAGGATTAACTACTGATTGGTTATCTAACAAGCTTTTAAAATAATAGAATTTCTACTCATAGACATTTTTTTTTCAGTAATTCTCCTTAAACTGGAAATTTACAGTCAAAACAATTTACCAACCGAGTTTATTTTTCTGATAGAGTAATGTATTTTTGGAACAAATTGATTAATCGGATCTTAAACAGCGATAGTGTTAAAAATATAAATAAAAACAATTAAGATTAAATTGGTTTGAAAAATAATTTAAGAGGACATTTTTTTTTTGTTTTTTTTTTGAACTATTGGATAAATTACATAACAGAATTTGATGTATATATAGATACAGTTCGTCATTCAGAGTATGTATCCTGAACAACATCAAATTTGTTTAGAATGGCTACACCTCATGGACACTTAAAAAAAAAAAAAAAAAAAAAAGACGGAAAAGCCATGTATTGTCTTAAATAAATCCAGGAAGCAGCACCTTCTCAAAACAGCTGCTGTTCGGCCACCTGCCTCTTATCTTGCAAACCATTCAAGTAAGATGAATAAGACGAATGCTGCTGGAGAAGCGACGTTCTCTTATGGACTCCTGCGCATAGATGTGCCAATATTGGTTGACCAGCAAATACTTACATCAGCTCTGTACAGACTCAAGATACAACCTCGAAGACCTATACCTACCAGAAGTGATAGATGATAGTAATGGATTGCGAAAAGATTAAACAGAACTCTGGGGTGTCAGCGTAACTTGATGATAATAGATATAGTGTTAATTGTGTATATGTTTTGTGCAAAGATTCTTCTTCCTTCCCGCCCACTTTTTTGCTGGTAGTAAAAAAGGGATATTCCCAAGAAGACACAACAAACTAATAATAATTGAAAAAGACACCCCTGACTGCGTGCCGGACTGTCACTGCTAAATGGCAGACTTGAGACCGAAAGGCTCCTGGCTTAGGCTGAGCCAGGTTACTTTCGGGTGGGTGAGCTGCATTATTGACACCTTTGACATCCTTGAATATCACTGGATTTCGCTGTCCAGTTAAAGCTGTTATCAGGCATCCGTGCCTTGGACAAATGTTTGGGTCCATGCCCAGCTAGGCTCATCAGGCCCACATTGCACTAAGTGGACCGATGACCAGCATAGTCCAGCAGGGCTCGAGCCTTAGTTCGTGCCCGTCCTTCCCCTCCCCTCATCCTCTCTATAATAGACCTTCAGGTCATTGACCTTGTGTCAAGTCCCGTCTGGTGGGAGGCAGAGACAAATATACCCCCACCCACAAAAAACACGATTTTTTTCACTAACAGATCTCACCCAGAATCAATTTAGAAATTTTCAATGAGATCAAAGTTATTAGTTTCCTAGAGAGGCTTGACATCGTTGCCTCTCGTCGCATAAGTTTAAAAGGACGAGATAAATTAAAGACTAATTGAATTTTTAATGCTAAGTTAGGTTGACTGGTTCTGATAAATTGATCCAGAAAAAGGAGTATAAATAAATCCCAGCTCTCCCACCAAATCAAAGACTTTAAAAAATATTCAGAGAAAGGAATTCGGAGCGAAATTAATTTTTTAGGGAGTCTACACATATCATCATCCTCATCAAGTCGTGCCGAGAGCACGGATTCCCATGACTCTCTCTCGCCATCCGCCCCTATTATACATCGCTCTTAATAAATCTCCTAAACGGCATCAAGTGTCTGCACTGAAGTGATGTAAGGTTTTGATTGTCGGCCAACACTGGTGTATACATGTGTAGAAGTCTACATAGGAGGTGAGAGGTAGGTGGCCGTACAGCAGCTATTTTGTTGGATGTTGCATCCAGCATTTATTCAAAACAGCATAAATCCTCCTGGCATAGTTTTCATTAAACTTTTTTTTCTAAACACTTAAATACACATGAACTCTGTTTTATCTGAGTAAACGTAGAGACCAATGCCTCTTGCTACCTGCTCTAGGTCATGCAATTGGGATTCGACTGGAGAAAGTGTATTTGCGAGAAACGCTAGATCATTTGTGTAGTCTGCACCCGTGATAGTATCTGCAGAATATCGTCTACTTGTTGTTTTTTTTTTTTTTTTTTTTTTTTAGAGTGAAACCATCTTTCATTAGATCTATTTACCTTCAGAGTACGTAATCTAGGCAGATTATTAATAGAAATGGTGTTAATGTGTCTTTTTGCAAAACTCCCGGCCCAACGTCAAAGAAATCAGTATCACCATTGCGTGAGCGAACCATTGCTTTCGTGTTTTTGAAGAGCATTGTTATAGAGGTAACAGTTTCTTTGAGGAGACCATATGTTTGAAGTATTTGCTCCATCTTTCTCATGTGTATGGAATCAAATGCCACGGAGAAATCTCCAAACAGAAGTGTTGCCTCGAGATTTTTGCACGTACTCCTTCGATGATTCGACGAATAGTCATAATCTGAGAAGTTGTGGATTGACTTCTCCGAAAGCCATTCTGATTTTGACCGAGAATTTTCTCAATTACAAGCTGGATATGAATGAGAAGCAGGGTATTATAAATCTTAGCAGTAAGAGTTATGCCTCTGTAATTCTTAGTAATTTTGAGTTTACCTTTCTTTGGGAAGGGGAGGATACATCCTTTACTTCATTTCTCCATTGCATTTTGGTTATATATAGCGTTGCATAATCGAAAAAATATGTCATCCAATCTCATTGTCTTCAATACTTCAGGGTGTATTTAATTGAGGTCTGGTGCTTTTCTGCGTCAAGTTCTTCCTCCGTAAACTATCCTAGTTTGATGTCTAGTTGATCATTAAGAATTTCTTCAGTAGGTTCATCTGTGATTTCAGGAGAATTACCAAACAGATTCTTGGAATGTTCATCCCACTTTTGAAGTCTTTCTTCTTGTCTGACAGCTTTTAGTCTTGCTATCAAGATGCTCGTCCTTCTGCTATTGTTATCTGATAATCAAGACTCTTTGAGATTAGGTTGATCAAAATAAAAAGAAAAAATTGGAACGAGAACATTATTGGCTATTTATTACTATTCGTTTTGTTGGCTGATTTAATTCGAAGCTGAGGAAAATCTTCATTATCACTTCAAGTCGGTAGGTGTTTTTATGACCTCGTCCATCACAGTTGATAACATAAAAGAATAACTTACAAAAACTGACTGCAAATGGCAGATTAAGACAGACAGCTGGTTAGTTCGTCTTGTGGCTTTCGGAAAAACAACATTTGATTCAAACAGAAGGCTCTGAAGTGAGACACAGAATCGGAAATAACATTTCAAAAGAATTGTGATCGATACCGCCAAATTTTCGTCACTTGTTAAGAGTTACATGAAGAATTTCAGATTTGCAGTTGTCTCATTCAGATGGAGAAGACAAAGAGTCACGAAGCCCTAACATAATTGCTGTCGGAAACTGACTGATAATAGCACAGTCGACTGATCGAAAAGACAACAGTCTATCGATTAGTTTAATTTCGGTCTCTTTTCAGGTCGATGATTTGTGGGAAAACCACAAAGTTACGTCCCTTCTTTTATTGATTCATGTTAAGAAGAATAGACCAGTGAGAATTGGTAATCTACAATTATAAATGAAAGCGACACAGTCGCTGTGGTTAAATATTTATCTGGCTTCTTCGTTGTATTTCCGATCTGGTGGAAGCTGACAATTAGATTTATTGTGTCAGAACAATTAGTGGTGATTTACTGGCGCTTCCACCCTGAGCTCGAAGATCTCCCAATAGATTCTTCAACACAACATGGGTAACCATAATCTCTTGGAATGAGAACATTATTGGCTTTTTATTACTATTCGTTTTGTTTGCTTGGTGACACGTCCTTTGACTGTGGAGTATCACAATTGATCAAAGTGAATATGCTTTGATTTTCACATTATGAATATATAAATTTGGTTTTAGTTCGAAAATTCGTAACTTCACTGATTTCTTTTGATTGTCCACCTTGTCCCCACCCACACTTTGAGGTTCTCTTTGGTTTGTCTCGGTCTCTTGGTCTGCGACGAGTCTCTCAGCTAAATTTGTAAGTATATATATATATATATATATATATATATTAGAATAGCTCTAAGTTGAGCATACATTGTGAGTTCTAAAAAAGGACCCTTTTTTCGGTTATGTCTCTTGAGAGAAACACTGTGACAGCAAGTTCTAAAAAGGACCCTTTTTTTGGTTATGTCTCTTCAGAGAAAAGCTGTGACAGCAAGTTCTAAAAAGGACCCCTTTTTTAACTCACTATGTATAGCCTACTTAAAGCTATTATAAAATTCAGTACGTATCGTAGGATTTTCATATATATATATATATATATATATATATATATATATATATATATATATATATATAATGCCACTCAGGCTTTTTATGCTATGTCATTCGGTCATACAGCTAGTTAATGTGGCTCTGTGTAGTCTGAAGTCTCATGATATCTAAAATATTTAGGCATTCCAATTTTGAGTTTTGAAATTCTTTTTGAATGTAAACTTTGTTGTTTATTGTGTAACTTGTCAACGAGTAACCTTGGCACATTTTTCTGCTATTTCAATAAACCAACTTTGGCAAAAAAAGGCTACTGGACTCATAGCATATTTTCGAGCATAGTTTCCTGTTCCAGATAGAAGTAAGATAAAAATAGTTCGTATGTTTCCAATAAATTTATTAGCTAGAAGTGTGAAGTCTGTTACGACAAAGACAAATTAAAAAACAAAACCGAGATATGTAAGGGAGATAAACAAAGTTCAGTAATTCAGTTAAACAACAATACGAAGGGAGATAAATAATATTTCTTCAAATATTAGGAAACGAAACATAAAATAATAAATAACATACTTAATCCCCGTCCTTTTCTCTTTAATGATTTTGCTTATGTGGCATGTCCACTGTCATATCTTGAGGGTAGCTTGCATTTTCAATTACTGATTCTATCACACTCCATTCTTCAATGATGATGGTTCGGAAATAACAACATTATCATAGATCATAATTATTAGTAGTGGTTAACGTACTGGACTGGACTGGATATCATTGTGAGTTCGAACTCTAGTGACGCTATTATCGTTGATTATTTAATACCAAATCCATCCTTATAAAGCAGTAATGGTACTATTTAATCGAAAGCTGCAGCGGCAGGTGTGGGGAGATAAGGTAGTTCATACCTTTCCTAAGGGTATTAATCCGAAAATGAACGCGATTAGAGTTTGTGGGTGATGATCAATAATATATGTAAATATCTAATGATGATATATATATATATATATATATATATACAGTACGCTGAAGCAAAATTAGGAATATTCTAGTATCATAATAAACGACTATCATAAAACAAGATTAATTTTCATTTAAAAAAAATTATCAACAAAATAAGAAGATAGACACAAAACAGTAAAATTTACTCAAAATGGCCGCCATTTTTTTCCATTTATTGTATCAAGACGCCTTCAAAACGATTTGCATGTCTTCAAAATAAATTCTTCTGGTATTTTTTCCATTCCTCCTCAATAGCAGTCTTAAGCAAACCAATATTTTTAGGATGGGAAGTTGCATTTGTTTTGTTTTCTAAAACGCCCCATATAGCGTAATCAAGAGGGTTAAGGTTTGGGCTTGATAGAGGCCATAAAGAAACTAATTATTTCGGAAATTTTTTTGGCTTGGTTTCGGCGTTAAGCAAATCATAGATTCTTTGTCGTTTCTTTTCTTGGTCTCTCTCATATTGAACTGAATTTTAATGAAAGAATGCTTGAATAATAGAGCAATTCACGAAAATTTAGATTTATAACGTTTTTTCAAAAATTGAACAGATCAGACAAAAAAAATCGTTTAAAATTTTTTTCCATGTTTTGCTTCCGCACCCTATATATATATATATACATATATAATTTGGCATTAAATAACCAACATAGGTTGAGATGCTATAAAACCCAACCAACATCTTTTTTTGCTTAAATTTATTAAAAAATTTGTATTGGTTTGGGGTATTTTTCCATGTGGTAATATTTTTCCTACTGACATGGAAAAGTGGAGGAAGATTTTCTAGTTGTAAAAATGTCGGCCAAACAGATTCGCCGGCACTTAAATTCGAAAGAAAAAAACTGCTGGAAGAGAGATGATTATATATAGGGACGTGGGCGCCTTTAACCTTTATTGTGGTTTGTGGCTTTTTAACGGCACTCACGATTTTTTGTCTTTGTTAAGAGCAACAATTTTTCAGTTTTGGTGAATTTTTTCAGAATGAAATGTCACTGAAGATTGATATTAATGAAAAAATTTCTTATTTTGCAAAGTTGTTCGGAAAATTTTTGAATCAGGATATTCGTATTGATGAATAGTATCTTCGTTTGTTAACTTTTTATCCAGAACGTGTTGTTTTCGAAGTTGTTTCAAAGACATGTGCCTTCTTTGAAAAGTTTTTCTCTAGAAAATGTACCTCCTTGAAAGTTGTCCATAAAATAAGATATTTCTCGTGACAGCAGAAAAAAATAGTTTCCGTTGGAAGTAATTTCGATATTGTTTACCAAAAGGTTTGTTTTGAAGTGTAAATTTCCATCATGTTTATTGAAAAAGGTCACTAAGAATGTCTAAAATTCTTAAATTTACCAATGGTAATATTCCTTCGATATATTTTATCGAAGGAAAAGTTATTCCTTTTGTTTTGAAAAAAAAGTATTTTTTAGATGAATTTCTGAAAAATTTGAAGACCTAAAACCCCAGATCCGTAATTTATAGCCACCAGTTCGAGTTTGGTGGTATCTAGCCGGTCAATATTTTTCTATGTACTTCTCTTCAAGGAAAATGTAAAGAAACGTTTTCAATGTTCAAATTGTGAGGAGTTCTATTGCTTTTTAAGTTTTGTATTATAAAAGTCTTTTTTTTCATCGAATTATGAGTAATTCTGTTTCTTAATCTACTTAGGGTACACACTTTAACATACATTTTTTATTATTACATAGCACAAGAAATTATTGTGAAATCATTTTTTTAATTCATGGAATTAAATAAATTTATTCAATTAAACGAAACCTTTCTCCATTTATATATTATTGTATTTGCCCCAATAAAGTGTTTCTTAAATTCTTTTTTATTTGAACCTGTAGCAGAAAGAACTTCGTATTGTTGTTTGGCGCGTAAATTAATTTGACCGTTAGGGTCGACGCATATTTTCATCCAATGAGGATGACTTATCCTATTCAACCCGGACCATTTTTCCAGGCAGCACCAAATTGGGGAAAGCCCGCCAAACTCTCTATTCCTCAACCCCCTTTTTTTGAACAGGACAGACGTACTTACTGTCCGCTCCCTTCATAGCAGCAGCATCACAAAACCATGAGGAAAGCCATATAATTTATGGACCTCTTGAGTCTATTCTCTTAGTCCAAGGGTTCCCAGTTGAATATGAATTAGATGCATTCAATCCGCCACACACACATGAACACCTTTAAGTCGCCTCCAGCTTTGACTATGTCGACTGCGACGCATAACTCTGCCCAGACATCCAGCTACTTTATCCCAGGGCAACATTTTCTGGAGACATGCACGCTTCTCTTCCACAACAACCAGGAACACACATTCATGGGGGACTACATCATTCCTGTCCTTAACCAGCAAACACGACCTTTGCAACACCTAACGATGAACATTTCGCTCAGGCATTTAGCTGCTAAAATTCCTTCTCAACTCCATAACTATTTCCTTCCTTCCTTCCTTCCTTCCTTCCTTCCTTCCTTCCTTCCTTCCTTCCTATGAGACTTGCAGCTTAGAGGTACCCTTTATTCTTGCTGTCATTAAACCTTCATAAAGCTTTTCGACTTCTTGGTTCTTCTCTCATTTATTTTACAACAACATAGCGAGGAAACACGCAATAATATTTTTTCGCTAAAAACCCTTTCGTTTCTTACCGCCAGTTTTAACTAAAAATAGTCAAAATGTCCGACTGTATGGGTAAGCACTATTGTCTTTCAACAAGGATGGATTTTGCATTGTAGCAAAAAGAACTTCGTATTTTTGTTTGGCGCGTAAATTATTTTGACTGTTATGGTCGTCGCATATTTTCATCCAATGAGGATGACTTATCCTATTCAGCCCGGACCATTTTCTCGGACATCATCATCATCATCATGTCGTGCTGGTAGCACGGATATCCCTGACCCTCTCTTGCCACTTTTCCCTATCGTTCATCGCATCTGGCAGGTCCTCTGGACTACATTCCGTATCCTCACATAGTTGCTGAACGTATGTTCGTGCTGGTCGTCCTGCTTTTTCTTGGCCATGTGTGGGGGTCCATAGGAGTACATCACTTATGAGTTCGTCCCTGCTTCTCCAGCAGTGTGCTGCATGTCTGGTTCGTCTAATTTGAATAGTTTTCGTGATAGAAGGCAGGTGGCCGTACAGTTGGTGTCTTGTGGGGTGTTGCCACCAGGACCTGTTCAAGATTGCTCGCAGCATTCTTGCGTAATTGCCGTCTAGCTTCTTCTCCAGCCGTTTAGTTAGAGTCCATGTAGTGCGTCCATTTAGCAGTATCGATGCGACCGCTGCCTGGAAGAAACTGCGTTTCATTTTATCGGTTAGGTCTGATTTCCATATAATCGATAGCCTAAAAATGGTGAAAGCCCGCCAAATTATCTCTTCCTCAGAACCTTTCGAGCAGAACGGACGTATTTTCTGTCCACTTCCTTCATAGCAGCAGAATCACAACACCACGAGGAAAGTCGTCTAATTTATGAACCTTTTGAATCTATCCTCTTAGACCAAGTGTTCCCAGTTGAACATGAATTAGATGCATTTAATCTGCCACTTACAGAAACACCTTCATGTCGCCTCTAACTTTTGCTATGTCTACAGCGATGCCCAATTCCGCTCAGACATCCAGCTACCTCATTCCTGGGCAACATTATCTGGAGACTTCCACGCCTCTCTCCTACAGCAACCAGGACCACATATTTATGGGTGACTACTTCATTTCTGTTCTTAGACAGCAAACACGACTTTTGCTATGTCTATCGGGACGTATATTCCGCTCAGACATTCAGCATTGCCTTGACAGTAGCTACGCACATTACGCTCAGGCATTTAGCTGCTATAATTTCTTCTCTATTCAATAACTCCTTCCTTCGTTCCTTTCTTCCTACGAGAATAGCAGCAGAAAGGTACCCCTTATTCTGGCTGAATTAGATAATATTATAATAACAACCTCTGATGATGGCCTATGAAAGTGCTCGAGACAATTTCGGTAAATTCATTTACTAACTCAAACCTAAAACCAAAACACTTATCAGGAAAATTGAAAGGATCCCAATAAAATTATATAAACAAAATGTTTCTTTAATATTTTATCAAACATGTTTCAATGAATGACTGCTGACGAACCACACGTGCACACACACACACACACACACACACACACACACACACACACACACACATATATATATACATATATATATATATTTCAATATCTATCTATCTATCTATCTATCTCCTTTGACCCTTTAAACAATCGGAAAGTCGAAGAAATACCACACATGAAAAAAGCTGGAAATCATCATCATCATCATGATCAAAATAGTATCAGAAGAAGTGGGAAGATAAAAGGAAGAGGAAGGGGCCTTGCCAGCATGGAAGATAACGTGGATACATCAAGACTACTTGAAAAAGAAAAAAAGAAAACTGCGATCAGTAACAGCAGTGACAATATAAAGACAAACAGATGAATAAAAAGCAAACAGAAATGGAGAGAAAACAACTGTATGGATATTTCGAGCGATAAACTGTCGAAGTCTCATCCCAGAAAACTTGGATATGGCTACGAAAAGGAAACCTTAAGAGAGAAACTAAATCACTTCAAATAGCAGCACAAGACAACGCCATAAGGGCCAATTATATTAAAGTGAAAATCTATAATACACAGCAAAATAGTAAGTGTAGGTTATGTGGTGATAGAGATGAAACGATTAACCACATGAATAAGTGAATACAGCTAACTAGCACAAAAGGAGTAGAAGATTATACACGATTAGATGGGGAGGGGAGGTGATCTATAGGGAATTTTGCAAGAAATTCAAATTTGTCCATACTACCAAATGGTATATACACAAACTAAAATCCGTCTCGGAGAATAAGACACATAAAAGTCTTTGGGACTTTGAGATACAAACAGATCACCTAATCTCGGCTCGGTGACCAGACCTAGAGATAATTAACAAAAAAAGAGAACCTGCCGAATAGTGAGCTTTGCCATCTAGGTGGATGACAGAGTGAAAATGAAAGAAAACGAAAAGAGAAAGTACTTCGACCTTGCTAGAGAACTAAAAAAAGTTATGGAATATGAAAGTGACAGTGATACAAATTATAATTGGTGTGCTCGGAACGGTCTCTAAAGTTTTTTTTTAAGGGAGCTGGAAAAGTTGGAAATTGGAGGATGAGCTGAGACCATCCAAACTACAGCATTACTAACAAAAGCCAGAATACTGAGAAGAGTGCAGCAAACTCGAGGAGACTTGTTGTCACTTAGACCACAAATTAACACTGGTGTGAAAAACTCACAATGAAATAATAATCATAATCCTCCCAACTCGAAGAAACAGAAGAAATCGTCACTAAATTGAAAGTCTTCTAAAACCATCTCTCCATATTCTTTTAAAATACTTTTTTAAATCTTCACTAATTTTCAGAGGGAAGTAACTCACCCTTCATTTTAGACTCAGCTTTTAACTTTTTCTATTGACTTTTACACTTCAATGTAAAATCAATTTTCATTGATATCTTGAAAGATTTTATTTGATTAACTATTAACCCAGGAAATTAACATTTGAACTACACAAAGGAATATTTATGCAATTATTTTTCCTCGAAATATTAAATTTGTTTCACTGTTTTAATTGAATTTGTGACAGGCTTTTTCTTAAATTATAAATGAATCACTTTTTCCAATTAATTCTCTATCGAGCTTGAGTTCCTATCTTCTTTGTTATCTGGCCTTTAAAAGTTCTCCACTGCTTATAAAAGTCACTATAAATAAGATAAAATTGAATAAACACAGTCGATATTTAGACAGAGGACTTTCTTCTAACATAAAAGTTGACGATAAAAAACGAGAGACGAAATTAAATTCTTCGTTTTGATTTATGCAACTTAACATAAGCAGAAGTCAAAAGAGAAACAATTATTTCCGAAAGGAATGGCTCTTGCATTAAGGATAATTTTCATGGAAAAAAAAAAAGACTTTCATTTTATTACTATACGTACGCCTCAAAATAAAACGTTTTGTTCTATCCTCTGACCATATAAGGAGTATGAAATTTAATTTCTGATCTGAAAGAACCTGGTCAGAATGTACCAAAATCTTCAGATGTGCGGTGGTAAAACGAATTAAGTGGTAAAACGAATTTTCTCAGTTATTTCGACGGTGGAGGTTATCATTATCATCATCGTTAATGCGTGCTCACAGTACAGATTCCTTTGACTCTATCCAACCCTTTGGCCATCGCTCTTGGTAAGACCTCTAGACGGCATCCGGTGTCCGCACAGAGCTGATGTACCTAAGTTTTTCCCGGTCAGTCAACGTTGGTATGTATATGTGTTGGAGTCCATATAAAGATTAGGAATCACTTTGATATACTTGTCTATGTTGTTACGAGCCAGGGGGTGGGTGGGTGTCAGAATACGTGAATATGAATCTTTCACACAAAATTATTCCTTCATTTCCCACGAGATCTTCTCGAACACATTGAAAATGAAAGAATGAAACAGAAATACCCGAAGAGACGAAATGACAACAACACAGCGGAACAATAAACCAAAAGATTTATTCACGAATGGCAAATGAACAGAGAATATAATAAGATAAGAGGTTAGCACAAAGGAAATGAATCAATTGTTTGGATAGAGGAATGATGTATAGATTTTTATGTATTGGTGTCGAGCTGTAATTGAATGAAATAGAGAAGATGAGTTGAAACAAAGGAGTGTGATTTTTTAAACTATTTTTACTTATCTTAGTCAAGTCGTTTCTTGCCCAGTCGGTCAGGGCTGTATAATAAACTGACTGCACCTCTGCAGAGGGCTAAGAGTGTCCTAGATATGACACTAAACAGTCTGATGGTGAGGTCCCAGTAATGCTGGGGCTTTGGGGAATACGGAGCACCCCTTCATTGCCATTGCTCCCAGGTCCTCTCTGGAGCGGCGTGGTAGCACCTGATAGGGTCCTATCTATGGGTTAAATAGAACTAACGGCATACTTATGCTAAACTGAATTGTTTGATTAAACTAAATAGCTTAAAATAGAAATATGTTTGACAATTAAACCCAACTTACAATTAAACTGCGTACTTATGCTAAACTGAATTATTCGAAATTGAACTGTTTTTAACATTGAAACTGTACTTACACTAAATTGAATTGTTATATGTATCTACTTGAATAAACTGAATAGTTTGAAATAGAAATGTTTTTGACAAACTGTGTAGTCATACTAAACTGAATTGTTTGAAATAGAACTGATTATTTACATAAAAATGGATTTGGCGTTAAATAACCTACAAAGGTTGATATGCCATAAAACCAAACCAAACCAAATCAAGTCGTTTCGCTGATTCGGTTCTTTTTTCTCATTCGGAGACAAAAGAGGATTCACGGCCAAAAGTCGATTTTTTCTTACACAAGACGATATTTTTGCTTTCAACCTTCACAAAAGTCTCTTGCTTTATTCTTTTATCATCATCGTTCTGATAACATGTGGCCACTGCGATAAATCTTCGTGGATGTTTTCTTTTTATAAAACCTCTTCGTCTTAGGTTGACTGGCCGATGCGTGTATTCCCCTCTGAAGATTTTCTTCCACTGACTTTTAGTCAGATTTGTATTTTGGACGCGCGAAAGGTCGTTATTGTTGCATGTTAGCTTTCAGCGAACCAGCGACTTTTATTTTTAAACAGTAATATCTGCTGAACTCCACGTACAGCAGATTAGGAATAGGGGGAGGAGGGGGGGTCATCCAGACACTCTGTCCTATTTCCTTGTGATATGGGCCATATCTACTTGTTGTCCTTTTTAAACAGTCTGTTGCTATTTACTAAGGAAGGTGACAAGCAATTCGTCACAATGTAAAAACAATTGATAAGACATATTTAAAAAAATGATTATTTTACTTACTAAAACGTTTAAAACTCATTATTCATAATCAAATCAAGCCAAAAGCTACGGTTATAAGCAGTAATAGGTTCATTACCGATTCTTGTTCCATCCTGTTAAGAGCTGCGTAGCCTTGTTTTTATTGTTGTTTATTCTTACATTTAATAATAAATGGTACAACCCAACATGTTCCTGTGTCGAGAGTGAGAAAACTCAAATTGAACAGACCCAACTAAAACAATAAGACAACTACAAAGGAAATATTTTAACGTTCGGCTCTCGATTGAGTTCTGTACAAGCAAGAATAAATAACAAAGGAATTTGTATTTGTAAATAACGAACAGCTAATCGTTTGACTTTGTTAACTAATCAATATTTATATGGTCAGATTTATATCATTTATATGGTTTGATTTATATAGTCAGATTTATATTATTTTATCAGATTTATATAGTCAGATTTATATTGTTTTATCAGATTTATATAGTCAGATTTATATTATTTATATGGTCAGATTTATATAGTCTAATTTATATATTTCATCAGATTTATACGATCAGATTTATAATATTTTATCAGATTTATATGATCAGATTTATATTATTTTATCAGATTTATACGATCAGATTTATATTGTTTTATCAGATTTATATTGTCAGATTTATATCGCTTATATGGTCAGATTTATATAGTCAGATTTTTATTATTTAATCAGATTTATACGATCAGATTTATATTCTTTTATCAGATTGATATAGTCAGATTAATATCATTTATATGGTCAAATCTATATAGTCAGATTTATATTGTTTTATCAGACTTGTATAGTCAGATTTATATTATTTATATGGTCAGATTTATACGATCAGATTTATATTATTTTATCTGATTTATATGGTCAGATTTATATTATTTTTCAATCTCCAAGTTATTATCGAAGTTTTACACGTGCCATGAAAAGTGAAATATTGAAAATTTTATAATAATTGAACAGTTTCAGTTTCAACATCTCAACTTGTTTACCCTGTGGTATATTGTTTCTTTATATGAAAAAAGTTCTGTGATGATACAAAGGAATTTTAAATAAAAAGAACTGTTTGCCCATCTTACTCACCACCGAATTAACTGGTTTAATTCCTGCAAACAAAAATCAATAATATGTATCTATTCAACCCTTCCATACAAGCAGGATGTGATACAAAGTCAATTGTTAAGCGGAGTGTAACTGGTTTGAATTCAAAGTTTTCCTTCTTCAAGATCAAGGCTAAAGAGTTCAGTCGGCACTGCTATTTACCAACAATGGGAACAGGGTGAAAATACTTGGATTCATACTTTTCCCAAGGGTATAAGCGCTATATAAAATGCAAACAGCTTCTTTCGCAATTTGAACTCGGATCACAGAGTACATTTTCTTTCTTTGATTGTTTTCCTAATAAAAGAAGTGTAGTAATAATTTATCCTTCAATATCCTCAGAAAGATTCACTTTCATCTCAGTTTGTTCGATGCAAACAATAATATTTTTTGATAAGAAATGTTTAGTCACTTGCTGATTGGTTGGTTGCCAAATAAAGTTTATACACATACATATTAAAGATATATGATTTTTAAATGAATTGTTTGGAGATAACATTTTAAGTAAGCCAGAGTTTATTTGTTTGCATTCAGTTAAATTGTTTAAAGTATTCCTATAACTCGAACAATTCTATTTAGTATTCATCATTTGTTGGGATAAAGTTGAATGGTTTCAAGTGTTGCTCAACTTCAGTCATTTGTTTGCACACAGTTAAATGTTTATATATATATATATATATATATATATATATATATATATATATATATATATATATATATATATATATAAGTTGTAAGTGAATAGTTTGAAGGTAGTTTTATTTTCATAATCCAATTAATTATTGATATTGTTTGCACGCAGTTAAATGGTTTCAAGTATTGCTTTCAAATATTAATAATTTTTTTTATGTTAATCATTTGTTTACACACAGTGAAGTGGCTTCAAGTATTGCTCACACAATAGATTTATTTGAACACGATTGAATGGTTTCAAGTATTGCTATTTAACACAAATGATTCTATTCAAAACTTCATTCATTTGTACACAGTTAAATAGTTTCAAGTATTTCTCTGGAATATCAATAATTCAATTTTCGCACACAGTTAAGCAGTTTCAAGCATTCTTATCTAACACGGATAATTTCATTAAATATTGCTATCTAACCAATAGTTTTATTAGTCATTTGTTGACACACATCTAAATGGTTTCAAACATAGAAAATAAATATTTCTATTTGACCCATAGATGGGACCGCAGCAGGTACTACGACTCCGTGTTAGAGTGGATCTGGAACCTCACCACCAGATTCAGTTTAGAGTCACATACAAGACACTTGTTTGGGTGTCTTACCTCTCGGCAGTGATGCAGTCGGCGTATTGTACAGCCCCTCCCAGCCGACTGGGCTGAGCGTCACTTGAAATTTTCGATAAAAGCATTTGAAACAACTTTAGAAGAAAAGAAGGAAGAAAAAATCACACCCTCCCCAAATAAAAACAAACCCCTTCCCAGATAATTTATATTTAATATTGATTTTTAATTACAATTCAATAGTCAATACTGCAACTCTTCCTTCATCAGCCATTTCATCATAATCATCTTATTCAATTTTTCTTTCTTTTTTTTGTCACTGTATCATCGAAGTTCTATTTAATATTCAATCAAGCGATTTTTGTCTTTTGATTTCTCTGGCTTCTGGTCTTGTTGAGATATGAAAACCAGTCAGATTACAACACGAAAAGGAACAACATATGCATTTATTTTTCGAACAGTTAAAGATTCCGATGTAAGAATCAGCAGCCATTCCTTCAGGAGAGCAAAAATGTCGGAAGGAATTTGATTTGGTTAAAGTTGCAGTTTTATCAAGATATAAAATTTCTTAATTTCTCTTTATCTTGCAGATAAACAGTTCATGTATTCTTTCAAGTGCCAGCTACAAAAGTTCGAGGAAAATCACACACTCCCCTCCCTTACTCAATACCAGTCATTGGGAGATAAAAACAAAGTGACCAAGTAACATCACTTTGAGAAAATCGTATCGGCTACGGTCGTCTGGGCACAGCAACAAAACGAAAGTAAAAACAATAAGAGCTATTCTAATATTGGTAAAATAATAGAACGGATATTGTCTGCCATCAAAATTTTCTAAATATAATCATTTAAAACCTGGGTTGGGCTCTTACATGTAGAACAAGGATACAACTGAACCAGGGTTCAAGTTGTAGGTGATTCAAGTCTCAGTCTGGTTGTATCTTTTTGGTATTATCTTTATATGGTAAACTCATTCAACTGACGCCACCTAAAAGTAATGACGTCACAGAAATTTGGAGATCCTTCTCAGTTATTTCATTAGAGATAGCCAATCAGAACTTGCCCCAAAATGGGTGTGGTCAGTGTGGACTTTTCCTTCAGTTATTTTATTAGTTGCATCATTTAAACAAGTAGAGAGTATTCTAATACTCACTGTGGGTGGTAATTATTGATACTGTAAGTCAGTTTTTGATAACATCATGTCAGGACGATTGAAGAAAAAAGTCAAAGTGACTTCTTATATGATGGGATAACTAGCATTTTTATATTAGAACATGCACAGTAGAAACAGTGACAACTAAGAGATCCTGCATCATTTTTTAAATAAAGAGTTGTTATAAACCATGAATCAGTGGCCCTTGAATTAATGTGGTTGTCTCTGTTAGGTTATTTAAACGAGAAACGAGAATGAAATAAGATTTTTAGAGGTTACAAGATTTGCTGCCGTTTCTGGAATACAGTTTAGTTACTATTGTGGCGTAAGTTTCGCGTTAGTCAATTACAAGCGCCTCTTTTGACTTGAGATGATAGACAGAAATAGGATTAAAAAAAAAAAAAATTGTCATAAATAAATTCATCAATGTTTTAAATCTTTATGGTTTTCTTGGAAAGTAACAATGCCAACCATTGTTAATTACTAGCAGTATCGTTAGTGAAAGTCTTAGAGGGAGTATGTCGAATAAATGAAACACTTTGTGGATAATGATATTAGTGGCACTAAAAAAATCCATCTTGTTAGCTTCTGTGGGGACAAACATATCCAAACTGATGTAATTGCTTCGACCAATCTTGGTGAGGTTTGGTTTCTTTCTGTTTTATGGCATATCAACTTTCGTTGGTTATTTAATGTTTAATCCATCCTTGTAGTTGAACATTAGTAGAGCTATTTAACCCATAACTGGAGGGGATAGGGGGGGGTTCATGCTGTTCCCACGGGCACTAGTCCAAAAGTGAATACAATAGGGTTTCTGGAGTTTGAACTCGCTTACTACAATGTCGCAGCCTAGCACATTAACCACTACGCCACGGAGAATCTCTCCTCTTGACGAATAATCTTTTCAGGAGTTGCAGGAACATAAGTATCTTACTCCCAGACCCATTGTGCCGGGGTACAACTTCAACTGTCGATCAACAAAATGAGTAGGCCATTCATTTTTTGAAACGCGAAGTCCAGTCCGTTATACAAGCTTAAAGGAAAATGCACCACGTATATAGCAAGTAATTAAAGAAGTAACAAAAGCGATTTTATGAAACAGAAAATTGTAGTGGAAAAGTGTCTATTTTAAGAATAGAGTCAGTTTCATAAAAGAAACCGATAAAGACGTCTGTCAAATGCTTTCGTCGAACAGCCACTCTCAGTCCTCATATCGAATCAATATTTCTGTGGAAGAAATACTAGCATGCATGGAAAAAGTAGAGAGTTGCAGCAGCCGTGTCAGTGATGAGTCAACACGACTTCAAACAAACTTGGCCTGTTAGGAGGTGGGAAGTGTTCGAACTAAAGAAAGAGTCTGTCAGACAATCAAAGTCAATCAAAGTCATTCGGTCATGTAACTTGCATACATAAAAAAAAAAAAAAAAAATCTATAGAAAAAATGTAATTCTCTTATTGTTCCTGGCAACGGTTCAAGTCTTATTGAACGGTACTGGTCAGCAAAGATTCATTTTCGGCAGACGAAAGATAAAGAGCATGACCAATCCTGAACACAGTTGTCCTAATATCAGACAATTTCTTCGAGGTATTCCAAATGGAATGAGGATTGCAAACCAAACTTTTTCTCCAAGACAAATTTTCAACGAACTCTTTGAAAAACCACGTAAAGTTTCCCAAACGATAAAGGGTATCAGAGGTTTCAAGGGCTAAAGAGTCAGGGAATAATCTCATCAGTGGACTTTATCTTGGTTTTCTTTTTTTTCTTTTTTTTTTGTTTAATGCCGTATCAACCTTCGTTGGTTATTATCTAAGGAACATTAGTCCAAAAGAGAACGTAATAACATGACGGGAACTCGAACTCACTACGGTGTCGCAGTCTAGCATGTTAGTCTTGGCACCACTGGGACTCCTTCCTCTCGATGATTGAGTAACCCCAATTTTGCATGTGATGAACGGTACCATCAAGATATGTGGAGACGACAAGTTAACCATCAACCAAACAGCCAACATTCACTGTAAAGCACAATCAGCGATAGATGACTTATTTGTTAAGTTGGGAAGAAAAACGTTTTTGTAACGCTTTCATGTGCATAAAAAGAAGAATAAAAAGACGACTTAATAAAAGCATTAGTATTTCATTCCAACCGAAATCAATACATTAAACAGAAATAAAACAAAGGAAAAATTGTTACTATCCGTAACACTACAGTCTTGCCTAGAACAATAAGAGAATCGCTTGAACCAAGAGTGTATCGGCCAAGCTATGACTGAAGTCTTGGTATTTATTCAACACCCAACAATGCTAAAATATGGCACAAGGACGTTTTAACGTGGGAACCGGACGCAAGGCAGTAGTGCAGACATATCTGACTGTTTCAAAAATGTCTTGGGCCCCATCGGCATTCTCTCTAAAATGGGCGCCTCAGGCGCAAGGTGATACACCCCGCCCTGCCAAAGCAGGTGAGAACCTGTGGGGATGGTTCTCTGAGACCCAAGGAGTGCCGGTCTTAGCTAAGTGACACGAGAGCTAAGCTTCTCCGTACTCATATCAGTCGAGACACACACGACCTGCACCCGACACACACCCGACCGGCACCACGTATACGGGAACCTGGTTGGCCGAAGTGTGTCGAAGCCTAGTGCTTGGACTGAAGTCAAAATGACTAGAGTCCTTCTCACTCTAACAGCACCATACCTCAATTCATGCAATCTGGAGGTTTGCGATTTTCGTTTACTCGGGATCAGTATTCAAACGCTAGTGACTCAATTTATTTCAATATAACACTTCTCTTTTGAGATGATTTCCTCTGGAGTTTGTTTTTCTTCTGTTTCAATTTGATATTTAAAAAATTCGTTGCTATTCTTTTTCTTTTACCGTAAACCTCTGGTTCAAAAGTAACTATTTTGTGTAACTATCAACTGTCACTAGATAGAATGCTCTGTTTAACGGTCCTGCGAAGTCTATGTGTATTCTAGACCATGACACACCCGTTTTTGGCCAAGGTTGAAATCTTATTGACGCAGACTTCGCTACCAGGGCGCAACCTCAGCATGATTTTACTAGATCTTCAATGTCTTGAACCATTTTTAGCCAATACGTATAACACCTCATCAAAGATTTCATCCTAGAAATTCCTAGATGTCTTACGAGACATTCTTTTTACATACGTTTTTGCAACAACATTTGAATCATGATAGATTTTAATGTTCCATTCTTCTGTAATGCGCTGAATATTTCGTAAATTAGTTTTTTAATAATTTTGCCGGGTTATTTATCTGTAGTCCTGTGAATATGTCGTCAATTTTGTGATTTTTTCTTTTTAGTTTTTTTCGCTTAAGTTCCTGCGAATATTCGTACGCCATTTTTGTAATGCTCAGATATACGTAAAAAGAAGAATAAAAAGACAACTCAATAAAACCATAAGAATTTCATTCCAACTGAAATTAATTCATTAAAAAGAAAAAAAGACAAACGAAAGAATTGTTACAATTCGTAACATTACAGTCTTCCCTAGTTTTGCTTATACGCCCTTCCGGGCTACAGCCTCGCATCCAAATAATGCGGTGGTGTGCATACTACGATATCTTGACTTGAGGAGACCGTCTCCCCACGTCTTTGCCAGCTTCGGCCGGACTGTGTTTATTCTTGGTACCTGAGGCATCCCATCAGGCAAATTCCGATGAGTTCAAGAATTTTTTTTACTTGCTGCGAATGAGTCTTGATTCGTGTGCGGTCTCCGCCATAAAACGGCCTTGTGCCACACTTTGATTCAGTGGGATCTTAGACAAATCCTATCTTGCATAAAACAATAACAAGGCCGCTTTAATGTAGGGGACCGGGCACAAGCTGAAACTCAAACGTGCGGCCGGTTCCAAAAATATCTTCAGGCCCGTTGGCATTCCCCGCAAAAGTATCGCATCTGAGATAAATCTAACCCGAATAAAGCTGGCGAAAGCCTGGGGAGACGACCTCTTTAGCCCAAGCCAACACAATGGCTAGGTTTTTCCAGCATGCATGTCAAGCGGTCTTGACCAACGTGACGAAGAATGACCCCACCATGCCAAAGTATGGCATATGGCTTTATTAACGCACCTCTGTCAGGCGGCCTTGACTGACATTCACAAAAGCCGAGACACACCTAAACTGAACCGCTTATCTCGAAACACGGCCGGTCGAAGGGTGTTGAGGCCCAGTGGGCTAAGCCTAAAGTTAAAATGACTGGAGTCCTGGTATTTATTCGGCATACCACCATGCCAAAGTGTGGCACAAGGCCTTTTTAACGTGGGAGAAATGTGTAAGGTCGTAGCACAAAGACATTTTTGGTGGCTCCAAAAATTCTTTTGGCCTCGTCGGCATTCCTTTAAAAAGGGACACCTCAGGCGCCAGGCGATAAACCGAGCCCTGCCGGAGCAGGCAAGACCCTGGGGCTTCGGACCTAAGTGCACCCTGGCCCAGTGGGCTACGCCTAAAGTCAAAAGGACTGGAGTCCTTCTCACTTTAACAGCACGTTACTTCTATCTATACTACCTGGAGGTTTGCCATTTCCGTTTACTGGCGATCGGTGTTCGAACGCTAAGGTCTCACTTTATTCACATATGACAAACGTTTGACACATTTTTCAATCTGTCCCATGCATATCAACAGATTGCACTGGAAGGACGTTGTCATATTAATACTAAAATTAAGTCTTCCTTTTCGGGATCTCATCTGAGTATTTTTTTTCTTCTGAAAACTATATAGAGTCTGTTTCCAGAACTTCCAGAGCATTAGCATATATAGGTGTGCTGGAAGTGGGGGAAAAAAAAACAAGCCCCATTACAAGAATTTGGAGGGAGTTCTACAGGGCTTCCAAGAAGGCGTACTTAGCGAAACGGTTATAATCGTAGAAAATAGAATTGGTGAACTGAGTTCAAATCCCGGAAGAGACTGCGTTTCACGTCAAGCTAATGTCCTTGGGAAAGGCAAGTATTCATCTCTTTCCTCTCAGCTAGGAGTAAATCAGAATAGGCTCTTTAGCCTTGGTAAGATGACCTGTCTTCATCATCATCATCATCATGTCGCGCTGGTAGCACGGATATCCCTGACCCTCTCTCGCCACTCCTCCCTATCGTTCATCGCCCTAGGCAGGTCTTCAGGACAACATCCCGTATCCTCACATAGCTGCTGAATGTATGTTCGTGCTGGTCGTCCTGCTTTTGCACGGCCATGTGTGGGGGTCCATAAGAGTGCATCTCTTATGAGTTCGTCCCTGCTTCTCCAGCAGTGTCCTGCATGTCTGGTTCGTCTAACTTGAATAGTTTTCGTGATAGGGGGCAGGTGGCCGTACAGTTGGTGTCTTGGACGGGTAGGATTACTTATAGGACCCAGAGCATTAAAAACGCTAAATAGCATTGAGAAAATTCAACCAAGAATGATGGCAGCTACTTTTAACGGCAATCCCAGAGCAACAATCATCTCCTGCTACAGCCCTTACCTGTCTTAAAGAAAGAAAACGCTAAACTCAAACCAACTGGACCTTATTCAAACTGAATTTAAAATTCTGGTGTACTTAAAATTGGCCTGGTGTCACATCCTGCTCTTGGTAGATGGGTTAGATAAATTGTAATATTGTCATTTGTACGGATACAATTGTAATTATAATATCGCCGTCACCGATACCAGCGCCAAATGTAATACTGTAGCGCACAGCAATATTTGTAGTACCAAATGTAATACTATAGTTGTCATGGTACTTTTACTTTGGTTTTATCCTGGTAACAGCACTAAATGTTATGATATGGCTGTCGTGGTTCTAAATGTAGTCTTATTCTTGTTATGGTTCTTTATTTTGGCTTTCGTTCCGTGACTCCCACATGCGTTTCCAGGTAGTTTGTTTACCAATCCCCTCTGAGTCCACGTTGCGTTTGAAAGATCCACAAATGGGGGATGACACAATCCATCTGGAACTTTTTCTGATGGTTGGGGTGATTCGTTGGAACAAGTTGCCTGAGTATTAGAAACTCAAAGACAAGAAAAGCTCTCCGTCAATATTTAACAAACATTTATTGGAACGTGTTGGTGAAACAGTAATATGTCCAACATATTTATAGAAATTGTTGCTTTATTATCCAGATATGTTGTTAAATGTTCAGACTGCATAGAGTTGCAAAAGAGAGAGAGAGAGAGAGAGAGAGAGAGAGAGAGAGAGAGAGAGAGAGAGAGAGAATCTGTAAGGGTCTATGAACAGAGACACAAAGAGACACCTCCTGACCCGACCGACGTCTAACCCCAACTGAATTCCCTGAACACCAACTTCTAACTAACAGCTTTTTCAAAATTCGCAAATTTTTATATATATCTTAATTCAGGATATCGTTAATGTGATGTCATCTCCCACGTGTCCCCAATTCTTTAGCGCACCATTCATTTCCCAAATCAAATTCGTGAAAAGATATGAATCTATTTTGTTTACATTTGGTCTTTCTGTATAGAAATGACAGGTCTCTTATCCTGGTCGTAGTGCACTCACTTGGACTTTCCAATTTGACATAAATTTCCGCTAAAAGATTTAAGCTAACTTAACAGCTAACTGAAAAACTCGCGGCCCGACCAAACTAGATAATGAAATAATACAATGAACCATCTCATTAATTAGGTTATAAAATACTTACAGTGCTTCTAAGAAGCTGGAGAGCGTTTGAAGAAGGAGAAGTGTACGTTTGGTGCTACGAAAGTAATCTATCTCAGTGATAAGATCGAAGCTCAAAGACTCCATTTTGTGTCAAACTGGAAGCACTCAGAATTTTTGATGTGTTACAAATAGAGGCTTATTTTGTACTACTCGAAGATTTTGCCCATCTCTGAACATGGTTTTGAGACCTGCAGATTGGCTATATGACGGACCAAGAGACAGGAAGTTGGCAGTTCAAAGAGTTGCTATTAACTTCTCAAGTCCTCGTACATCTTTGGTCTTTTCATGTCATTTATCGCCTAGCAATGTAAGATAAAGCATAACAATATGAGGGATTCACGGGCGTTAGAAACCTGTGATACATTTTTTTCACTAAGGAAAATGTAATTTCCCTTTCGTAAAAATATAAAAAAGACTTATTGATTTTGAAAGAAATTCAAAAGTCAAATCAAAGGGTCAGTGAGAGACTTGTACAAATTGTCAAAACAAAAAGTAAGCAAGTTTTTGGTTTTGTCGGTGCAGTGATTCATTTTAAATTATGACATCCTGAATTAACTTTTGCCCAGCTGTTTGGGTTAAAAGGTCAAGTCTTTGGATAGATGAATTAGATCTTTGATTTTTATTTTGGTTAATGTGAAAAGAGATACTCTTTCACAAGGCGTGGGCTTGGACCTTTAATTAATTATTTTTATGGAGGTGTCCGTGGTGTAATGGTTATTGTCGTAGGAAATGGACACGGCGACACAGGTTCAAATCCTGACGAGACTGATTGCATTTCACATTGCACTAATACCCTTGGGAAAGGTATGAATCCAATTATTCTCCCACCAGCAATGGGTAAATAGTGGAGCAGACTAGATTTTTCAGCCTTGATGAGGCAACTGGTCTAGGAGAAGGAAAACTCTGAATTCATACTTGTTAAACTCCGCTTAAATATTGACCTTGTGTCATATCCTGCCCGAGCGGACGGGTTGGTAAACATGTACGTGGGGTATTCAATAAGTTTCCAGACTTTTTTGTACAAGTATTTAAAATTGTCGTAGACTCTTGAAAATTCACTATGTTATTGCTATACATCTTATGAGCTGACTGATCAATTTTTAGGATTTCATCTTCAAATTAACAGCTACAACAGCAATTGGAATACATCCTACTAAAGCCTGATTGTGACAGCTGGGGAATTTCAAAAATGCAATCTGGACGTGAAGACACTTTAGAAGAACGATATGCAATAAAATTCTGTTTTAAACTTTGAAAAAATGCCACAGAAACGTGTGGAATGCTTCAGACTGCTTTTCGATCATCTTGCATGAATCGAGCATCAGTTTTTGAATGGCATAAGAGATTCAAGGAAGGCAGGGAATCTGTGAGGGATGATGCGGGGTGTGGGAGGAGTAAGGAAGTCAATACACCAGAGTTGATTTACCTGAGGGTTAGGGTTAGGGTTACTATGTTGAGGTTTTAAGGGAGTTCAGGATTAGATTCCTAGGGAAGAGGCCAGCACTCTTCAAATCTGGTCAGTGGCATTTCCACCAGGACAATGTACAGTCCACAACTCCATCCTTGTCCCAGACTATTTGACCTAGATGGGCATCAAGACAGTTCCTCAGCCTTCCTATAGTCCAGACGTTGCTCCCTGTGACTTTTGGTTATTCCCTAAGCTCAGAGGCTGTTGTTATGAGACAATTGAGGGGATGAAAGAGGCTGTGACGAAGGTCATTGACACGCTCACACTAGAGGACTTCTATGTGGCCTTCCAGAAGTTTTTGGAACGGTACAAGTGCATTGCAGCCGGAGGAGATTACTTCGAAGGGGACTAGAGTTTCATGTGTGTACTATCAATAAAAGTGTCCATACAAAAAAAGTCTGGAAACTTAATTAATGATCCTCGTACATACTGATTTTGCTCATCGATTCCGGGACAAGATGATGTTGATTGTAGTAGATGCCCACAAAGCTGATTGAGGCATTTCCAGTTGAGTCGAATACATCTGAAGTGAAAATCTTTAAGCTACGTGGAATTTCCATAACCCACAACTATTTGTTAGTGGGTTACGGAAATTCCACGAGCGCGGAATTTGCAGAGTTTCTCAAGAAGAATTACGTAATACATGTCCGTATTGCTCCTTATCATCCATCATTTCAGAGAGAGAGAGAGAGAGAGAGAGAGAGAGAGAGAGGCGAAGAAAGTATCAAGATGATAAAAATGGGATTTACTGAATTTATCTTTGGAATCCCCTGTATGTTTAGACAACTTTTGCTGCTGGCAAAGTGTCTCATGGGGAAAGGTTTTTTATCGTTATAAAATCTTTTTCAAAGATTGATCAGTGGACCATAAAAACTACCATATTTGCCCGTTGTAAATTTTTACAGTAGCCTGATAGAAAACATAAAAATTAACCACTAATAAATGTCCCTATCATATTTACATCTACATTTACATGAGGAGGCATGGAAGGGGGCTTGTATTTTTGTTTATGCTTTGTATCTTCCTATTACGTTTTTTTTTTTAACTATTTGTAGCATATTTTGAACGCAGCTGTAATTAAATTTTTTATGGTCTTTCTTTTGAATATTTTTTGTATGCCATTTAGGAAATTGCTTTTCTATTAATGTGATACACACTTCTAATCTTGGTTTTTAGGGTATTGTTGAAAAGTGGGTTAGACTATATGATGTTTATTTTCGTTTTTTTTTCTCGTTAATTTTGGTATTGACATAATTTCTATGGCAACGATTACTATCATTGTTTTTCACTCTTGTTTATGAATGAAAACTTGGATGAGTATTCGCTATTTTTAGTGCCTTCTTGTTTTAGTTTTTGATTTGTTAAAAAATTCTGAATTGCTAGACTTTACAGACAGTATTTTAGCAACGGATTTTGGTATTTGTTTGAATACAGTGGGTATATAAGGGGGCACACAAGCCCCATACCTCTTTATCATCTGTCTAGACTACGTGCTTAGAACATCGATTGAAAAAATCAGAGAGAACGGCTTCGAGCTGACAAAGAAAAGAAGCAGAAGATACCCTGCAAAAAAAAAATTATCGACGCCGACTACGGCGATGACATAGCGGTACTGGCAAATACACCCAACCAAGCCGAAAAACTAGTGCATAGTTTGGAACGAGCCGCTGCAGGCATTGTCCTCCATGTCAACGCACACAAAACGGAATATATGTGCTATAATCAAACAGGCGACATCTCCACACTAGACGGAACCTCTCTGAAACTGGAGACAAATTCACCTATCTAGGAAGCAGTGTCTCAACAACCGAAAAAGACATCGACACACGGTTAACGAAGGCATGGACAGCTATCGATAGGCTATCGATCATATGGAAATCAGACCTGACCGATAAAATGAAACGCAGTTTCTTCCATGCAGCGATCGTATCGATACTGCTGTATGGATGCACTACTTGGACGCTAACTAAACGGCTGGAGAAGAAGCTAGACGGCAATTACGCAAGAATGTTGCGAGCAATATTGAACAAGTCCTGGCGGCAACACCCCACGAGGCACCAACTATACGGCCACCTGTCTCCCATCACGAAAACTATCCGAGTCAGACGAACTAGACATGCAGGACACTGCTGGAGAAGCAGGGACGAGCTCATAAGTGATATACTCCTATGGACCCCCACATATGGCCGGGCAAAAGCAGGACGACCAGCTCGAATATACATACAACAGCTATGTGGGGATACGGGATGTAACCCTGAAGACTTGCCAGAGGCGATGAAAGATAGGGAGAAGTGGCGAGAGAGGGTCAGGGATATCCGTGCCTGTGGCACGACATGATGATGATGATGATGATGATGGTCAGAGGTTGTGTTTAGCATGAGACATTGTCATATTTTTTGTACGGAGATACCGTTCCTTTTTGGAGCTTAAATATGACAACTAGGTAATCGACCACCTTGAGATTAGTACTGAATTCAAGAATGAATCTAGATTCTTTGAAGAATTCTATCATTTTTTCTCATAATGTCGTTTGCTCCACCATTTTTGCTCCTAAGTAGTAGCAATCCGTCATCTCTGTAAAGGCGGTTTATATCGCTTTTATTAGCTATCACAATAAATTCGAAGAGCTGGTAAGTTCCCTTTAATTCATGAAGATCAGACCTATCAAGGTAGCCCATTGTTACGCCCCAAAGACCAATAATCTCTTTTTTTATGCAAATCTTTTCTCTGTGGAACAATATGGATTTGTGACAATATTCAATGACGTGAATTTGTTCATCATATATGGTAGCGTTGTTAATTGACATATCTAAAGCTGTCTAATTTTTCATCTTTTATTGAAGGATAAAGGTCGTTTTTTTTTAATGTCATATTGAACAATCACACATTTTTCTTTATTGACAATACAATCAAATCAGTCTTAGTGCTTTTTCATTGGTTTATTTGCAACGTTTCGTGAAGAATGTAAAGGTAAAAACATTGGAATATTTACATTTTTTAAGCGCTGATAGTGACTACTGGTATATTTTCTTTAAGAGTGAAGGGGCTTGTAATTACTGTCAGTAGTTGCAAAACAATTTTCCCCTTAAAGAACAATTACCATCTACTCAAGCATTTGACGATCGATTTTCACATTGTGAAACTAGCAGATTTATTTAACGGCGTGTGACGACCGTGATTTTAAATACTTTAAAGTGTTTATTTAAAAAGTTTTTAAAGAAAGCAATTTTAATTATTGATCAACATTTGACTTTACACACTGATAGTCGTATTATATCAGTAATGTTTACATAAATTCCTAACACCCGATAATTTAATTGTTCATATTTTCAACATGCAATATACTGAGTGCCAAAAATTGCAAAACAATCTGGATAAAAAAAAAATTCACGAAATATCGAATAAACCTAACATACAATAGTGAATCAGTTTTGTACCTTAAACTACCTTCTATTTGAATTTCAACTATAACATAATTTTTTATGCGAAACATTATAAATTATCTTCAAATAGATATTGAAATACTCGTTTGAAATGATCTCATCGATGCAAAATGAAATAAGATAAATGAACTATTATATAATTGATGCAAGTCAGAGTTTTTGTATTTGTGATGTGTTGTAAAAATGAGAATTATTTGGGCAAGTTAAGATTTACCCGACAACCTTAAATGAAAAAGAAAGGAAAAGTGCTATATAAGATGAATATTTTCTTTTTTAAGAAGAGGAATTATATTGTGAATTGAATTACCATGACCAGAAAATCCGGTAAACACTTACACACGACATACGGAAAAACTGGACAACTGTTTCGACCTTATTAGGTCTCATCAGCAGTGTATAACAGCGACCACAGACTGCAGAGCCGAAACTCTACCACTGAGCCATCAATTCACATCACACACAAGCAATGTCAAATTAACTAGTCATCGTAATTGCGTGGTCAATTAACCTGGTGGTCAGTGGTAAAGTTTCGGCTCTGCATTCTGTGGTCGCTGGTTCGATCTCCAGTGGAGGAGATCACGGCATACACTGCTGATAAGACCTAATAAGGTCAACATAGCTGTCCAGTGTTTCCGTATGTCGTGCGTAAGTGTTCGCCGGATTTTCTGGTTATGGTAATTCAATTTGCTATATAAGAATGAAAAAAAAAAATGTGCTATTTAAAGATGAAAAAAAAAACTAATAGATAATGATAAAAAAGTTCTATATAATGTAATGTACTATATAAGAATTAAAAAAAAGTACAATATAAGAATTTAAAAAAAGTACTACATAATAATAAAAAGTGCTATATAAGGACCAAAGAAAAGAAAGAAAGAAATGATATATAAGAATGAAAATAAAAAGTGCTATATAAGAATAAAAGAAAAAAAAATGCTATATAAGGATAAAAGAAAAAAAGTGTTATATTAGAATGAAACAAAAAAAGTACTACATAAGAATAAAAGAAAAAGTGGTATATAAGAATAAATGAAAAAGTACTATATAAGAATAAAAGAAAAAGTGCTATATAAGGATAAAAGAAAAAGTGCTATATAAGAATAAAAGAAAAAGTGCTATATAAGGATAAAAGAAAAAGTGCTATATAAGGATAAAAGAAAAAGTGCTATATAAGAATAAAAGAAAAAGTGCTATATAAGGATAAAAGAAAAAAAGTGCTTAAGGATGAAAGGAAGAAATGATATATAAGAATAAAGAAAATGCTGTATAAGAATGAAGGAAAAAGTGCTATATAAGAAGAAAATGCTGAATAAGATAAAAGAAAAAAAAGTACTATATAAGAATGAAAGAAAAAACTGCTACATAAGAATAAAAGAAAAAAGTGCTCTATAAGAATGAAAGAAGTGGGCATTTGAAGTTAGTTTACCCCTTCTTCACTTTATAGAAAGCTGAATATAGACGGCCAAAGTTCATTATAACTATTAACCCGCCCATAATTTCCATTTTAGGTATACTTTGAAGCATGTTTTAGGCTATTTTATCAAATTCTTTTTTCCCTAATTTCTTAAAAAAACCAAGTCTTCTATAGCATCTTAGGCAGAATTGTACCAACAACATTTATCTTAGAACATAGCGCTGGCTATTTTCAGAAAACAAGGGTGTACTGTATTTTAATCATTGGGTCTGCGATATTAATTACCTTAGGCTAAGCAGAAGACGAAGATTTTAGATTAGACTTCATAAGTGCTTGTCTTGTCATAGACGTTACAGATATAGATGGAAAATTGGACACGTACTTATTCCATTTTAAACATACAATCATTAGATGATAGAACTGTTTAAAGTTGTTATTCAAATTTTGCCCATCTGTCTGTCTAAATTTCGAACCAATCAATAAATTTACACGTTTCAAGTAAAATGTTATGGTGTCATCAAATATTCAAAGAAAAGAACGGTATTTATGATGTTTAACGCTTGTATATCTTTATATTGTTTGACAATAACTTTTAGTCAGATAGAACCATGTAATGTTACAAAGACAAAAGAATTATCGCTTGCAAAAGAGATATTTCTTAATTGCCCAAATTCTCGAATTCTTCTTTAGAATGAATCGATTCTTTTCGCATTTCCAATCAGTAAGTCATTTTAAAATGAGACCATCCCAAGTAAATCAATATAGTTTATTTCCGAAAAGTATTAACTAAAACAAAATATCCAATTCTGAAAGGGATTTTATCGAAAAGAGATTGTTATTTTTTTGCAATTCTATTGAATAACTAGAAATATGTATTTGATCATGTGAAGTGATTTAATCGAAATGAACTCAAGGAATTTAGAAAAAAAAAAAAAAAAAAAGAAAAAAAAAGAAAAAAAGAAAAAAATTAGATGGAAAAATCTTGAGAGAACATGAATGATTGTAGTCGTGAATTTGATTTCGGTTAACATATGACATGATATTTGGTTGCAGTTGGTGAGTCATTATTGTCAACGGATTTCGTTAAAAAAATTAAGATTACATTAAATCAATTCACTTTTTGTTTGTATCGTTCAAACTAAGAGAAGTACAAGTCAGGATTTAAATAACTGAAATGCTTCTATAGTTGTAAGATTAAATAGAATGCAAGTGAAATCTAAAATATTTTTCATAATAAAAGATAAATTTAAGATAAAGACCGTCAAAGATAAATATCTAAAGAAGCAGCTGTGAATATTTTCTAAACATTTTGGCTCTGATATTTTTTATATCTAAGATTTAACGACACTAAAGATCTCAGCTTTTAGGTTAAAGAAACTTTTCTCTTTCGATATTTTCAAAACAAACATATAAATACAATTCGAAAGAATATGTTTGTACAATATCTATATATAAAGTGACATTTTGTCTGGAACGTTTTTTTTTTTATTTTAACTAGTGCAAAGCTGAATTCGCAAAGCAGCAAATTCGCTAGTTTAAAAATAACAGTATTCATTTTTTTTTATTAACGTTTGTTAAATCATTTTCCTGTTAATACATTTAGGAAATCTTTAGTAAGTTATCTCTATACGTAACTATATTTTAACGATTACATTATGGAAGTTATGCATGCGCCTCGATGAAGAAAGGTACATTTGCTTTGGTGCACATAACTGTCCGACTTCAAAATAAATATAAAGTGTAAGCCAACAACTGGCTCATTGGCCTAGTGGGTAGAGTGTTCACGAATGGTCTGGGAGACCTGGGTTCAATCCCAGGTCGCGTCATACCAAAGACTTTAAAAATGGTACTTGATACCTCCTTGCTTAACACTCACCAATATAAGGCACGTACCGAGGGTAAAGTGGAGCAATCCAGGGAAAGGAGTAGTGCCCTCCCCTACACTTCGGTGTAGTAGCTATCGAAAAAGGAGCCTTTTGGTCGCCCTCGACTACAATCGCTAACTTTACTTACTTATAAGTCATAGCCAAATATGGTTTTTATCTCATCTGATAAGATAAAACGATAACTATGACTTTAATGATAAGATTTAACAGCATTAAATATTTTTCATCATGTTAACATTGACCAGCACTTAAAGAGAAAGGTATTCACACTGATAAATGGTTTCCTAACGCCAAATCGAGGTCATTTTGTAAGATTGATATAAGCAAGTTTTAGAGTGCATTTCAGAATATATGCAAGCATCGTTTGGTATTGTATGTATGTATGTAGACGTTCTGAGCCGTTGAGTTAGGGATTATATGTGTATCAATGCAATTGACTTGGTGGATGCAATAAAATGTATTCTCGTATATGCTTAAGTATAATTAAGCATATATACGTAAACATGAATAGGTTGGTGTTAGCATCCGATTTCACTAAAGCATATTGAGATTTACGTAAAGGGTTGGTTCTGTTTTAATCGGAAGAAGTGTCTTTATTCTAAACCTTTTTTGGTGGTTACTGTAAAGAGAATAACATGAGATTTGGTGAGGTTAGTATGAGAGAACAAACCATCATTATTAGTTCTGTGACTGGTTCCATTATGCTCTTGATAGCAGCATGGAAAAACCGCGTCAGATTAACAATAAGCTTTTGTAAGAGATGATGCCAGCGTATCAACTGACGACGATGGGTTGCTTCTAGCAGTTATCAACTCTCGTCTCAGCAAACCTTTCACTAAGTCGATATGAATGCAAAAAAATATCTTTTCTGAGAGAAAAAAATGTGTCGCAAGTTTTCGAAGAGATCTTTAGTTAAAAATAAATGAAAAGATAAAAAAATAAAATAAATGAATGAAAAATAAAATGAATGAAAATAAATTAATTAAAATTTAAACAAAAAACAACAAGATTTAATGCATAGAACTTTGAGCAACAAAAGTTATATATATGTATCTAAGTATAGAAACATTTGGTTGATTGTATTTACATTAGTGAATATTATGGCAGGGTAGTATTGAATTATTTATATTTCAATAAAGATATTTAGTGTTACTTTGTACACCATTCGAAAACTACATCATCAAACCCAAAAGTTTCCATACATTTTACTAACCTAACTGATAAGCAAGAACATCTATAAAAGTTTGAATATATATAAGATGTTATATATATATATATATATATATATATATATATATATATATATATATATATATATATATATATATATATATATATCATGTTATTTAAATATATATAAGATGTTATTTGAATATATATATATATTATATTATTTAAATATATAAGATATTATTTAAATATATATATATATATAAAATATTATTTAAATATATATAAGATGTTATTTAAATATATATATATATTATGTTATTTAAATATGTATATAAGATGTTATTTGAATATATATATATATATATATATTATGTTATTTAGATGTATATATATAAGATGTTATTTAAATATATATATATATCTATATATATATTATGTTATTTATATATATATATATATGTATATATAAGATGTAATCTAAATATATATATATATATATATATATATATATAATGTTATATATATATATATATATATATATATATATATATATATATATATATATATATAGGATGTTATTTGAATTGAAACAGATGAATTATAACATAAAGTTAAGTCATTTTGATTATGTGTTACTTTCAGATTCTATCCTCAAATACAAAAGCTTGCAGTAAAATAATGTAATGCAAAGATTAGAATATTCATCTCTCATAATCAATTTGCTAATGTATCTTCACCGAGGTGTTTAATTCTGTGACCATATTACAATCAATGCTTATTAAGTGGGTTTGATTGTTGCGCCAGAAGTTAACGTTCGAACCTAGATAAAAAAAAAAGCAACATTTTGAATGCTAATTTTCAAGGGAGAAACACAGGTTGAACCCAATTGGAAAATTAGTGCCGCGTAATTTTTTTACTTGTCCCCAGCGACCGATTTGTTTTTATATCGGACTAAGCCAGACTTAGTTAGTATTTAGATATTCACAGTTCATCATCATCATGTCACGCTATCAGCACGGATATTCTTGACCTTTTCTCGCCACGCCTTCCTATCGTCCATTGCTTTCGGCAGATCCTCAGGGCTACATCCCGTATCGGCACAGAGCTGCTGAATGTAAGTTCGAGCTGGACGTCCTGCCATTGCTCGTCCATGGGAAGGGGTCCACAGGAGTACATCACTTATGAGCTTGTCGGTACTTCTCTAGCAGTTTCCCGAGTGTCTGGTTCGTCTAATTTGGATAGTTTTCGTGATGGGTGGTAGGTAGCCGTATAGCTGTTGCTTAGTCGGGTGCTATCTCCATGACTTGATCAATATTGCTCGCAGCATTCTTTTGTAATTGTCGTCAAGCCTTTTCTCCATCCGTGTAGTTAGAGTCCATGTGGTGCATCCATATAGCAGTACCGACACGATCGCTGCTTGGAAGAAACTGCTCTTCATTTTATCGGTCAGTTCTGACTTCCATATGACCGAGAGCCTATATATAGCTGTCCATGCTTTTGCTAGTCTCATGTTGATGTCTGTCTCGGTTGATGAGACACTGCTCCCAAACAGAGTGCTACCGTTTAGTGTAGATATGTCAACTGTTTGATTAAAGCACATAAATTCCGTCTTGTGTGCATTGACATGGAGGCTGATGCCTGTAGCGGCTCGTTCCAGACTATGTAGCTGGGTTTCGGCTAGGGCTGGTGCATTTGCCAGAAGCGCTATATCATCGGCGTAGTCGGCGTCGGTAATTGTTTTTGCGGGGTACCTTCTGCTTCTTTCTTTTGTTAGCTTGATACCGTTTTCCTTTATTTTATTGATAGATGTTCTAAGTACGTAGTCTAGACAGATGATAAATAGGTATGGGGCTAGTGTGTCTCCTTGTAGTACTCCTGCTACTATGTCGAAGCAGCCTGTGTTTCCATCTGGGGAACAAACTTTCACCTTGGTGTTTCTTTATAGGATCATTATGGCTGTAACGGCTTCTTTTGGTAGGCCGTTGGAGAGAAGAATTTGCTCCATCTTTCCTCTATAAATGGAGTCAAAGGCCTTAGTAAAGTCAACAAATAATATTGTTGCCTGTAGGTTTTTTGAGCGTACACCTTCAAGAATTCGACGGATAGTCAAAATTTGTGACGTCGTGGATCTATTTCTCCGGAAGCTATTTTGGTGCTTCCTAAGTATGTTGTCAATTTTGGGTTCTATACGGTTGCGTAGTAGGGCATTGCATATTTTGGCCGCTATGGACGTAAGTGTTATACCTCGGTAGTTCTTGGCTAATCCGAGGTCGCCCTTTTTAGGGAAGGAGAGGATGCAGGTTAGTTAAATTAATAATTTTTAACCATTTTTATTCCATTTCCTTAAGTAATTTTTTCAACAAATTTAGTTTTCGCTCCTCACCCTATCGTAAACGTTTAAAATCACTTTTAAGATAAAATTAAAAAAAAATATACTTCGAAATTTTTAATTTCGGTAAGTGTAAATGTGAAATATTTACTTTTGTACAAACTATATATCAATAGATATGTACATTTTGTGGAATCTTCACTATAAAGACAGGGACCAAAAATTACCCTAGCCATTATATATAATATATATCCTGAAAAAGACAAAGTCCAAAACATCTGTAGAGCATAAGTATATAAAATTATATAAACCTAAGTAGCAAAGTCAGATTCATTTGCAGATCGACTCATATATTCACTTTTCCCTCGTTAGACCAAAATTAATTCACACACACACACACACACACACACACACACACACACACACACACACACACACACACACACACACACACATATATATATATATATATACATACATAAAGAAAGTAACGACTTAAAGAATGGTTAAAAAATAAAAGTGATCTCTCCATCAGATTTGGTACAAATTAAAAAAATGTTCATCATTGTAAATAAGTTTTAATTTGTCAAATAATAAATTCCAAAAAGAAATGGAGGAAAACATATGAAAAACTGAAGAAATCTAAAGAGATATGCGTTAAAACCGACAAGTCTTTTTTTTATTGCAGTGGAAATAGTGAATGCAAAAAATTAACGAACAAATTAGTCAATGAAATATACAAGAAAGTTCTGAATAATTGGGAAGATAAAAATAAACTCAGACTCTAATAATATTGCTGCTAAACTGAAAATTGATAAACAAGTTATTAGGATTATTTAAAATTAAGATCAGTTTTCATTATTGGCAAAGATTATAAAGAGAATTTCAGAATAAATCCGTCATGTATTTTTTAAAACTCTACAATAAACTAAATTGAGCGAATTGCAAAAATAATCTTGGCAAAAATTCATAATGCTGGGATTGAAATAATGGAAAATTATCAAAGCAGCTATTAATAGGCTCCATAATTTACAAAAGAGAAGTGCATTTTTATTCAATTTGACATTAAAGAATTTTATCTATTACAGAAGGCCTGCAGAGCAACGCCTATGATTCAGCAGAACAATTTATTAACATTGAGGTCAAGAAAATTAAAATGATAAAATTTTGACGAAAGTCCGTTTGATACGACGATAATGCTATAATATACTAAATGATCATATGGACCCCAAAAAAGGTGCAAATAGTTTTTTGACATCGGTATGAGAGGGGTTTTGCGAAGCCGAGGTTTGTAAAATTGTTGGCATATCTTTATTGTTAAAATGGCTTACCAATTTGAAAAACAATCCATCAGTTTTTTATCGTGATGACGAGTTGCTGTTTTTAATTGTAATGGCACCAAAAAAAAATTAAGAAGGATATTCAAGAAGTACGGCTTATATCAAGAAGTGACATAGAATTTAAATTAGTTAACCTTTTCGATGTTACATTTAACCAGTATAATCAAACATTGCAGCATAAAAAAGTCAGAACATCTTACAATCACTAAACACATATATAAATCTATTGCCTACAAGTTAGTCACAAATCCAAACAATGCAAAAATGTTCGACAGCAAAAATAGAATACCAAGTAGCACTAAAAATAGCGAGAAATTAAACAATTTGGATTATATCGGTAACATTATAGTAAATTCTAGTTTAACTTTTTTATTCATCCATCAATGAATTCATTCATCCCTCGATCCATTCATCTATCAGTTCATCCCTCAATCCATCCGTCCATCCATGCATCCATCCATCCATGCGTCTTTCCGTCCGTCCATCAGTCAGTCAATCCATCCATCCGCCCGTCTATTCATCCGTCAATTCGTCAATTCGACCGTCCATTCATGATCAGTAGTCCGACCATCCATCCGTCCGTCCGTCAGTCCATCCGTCCTTCCGTTCGTCCATCCGTTGGTCAATCCATTTATCCATCCGTTCATTCGTCCATCCACTTCCCATCAGACCATCCGATAAATAGATCGATGGACAGCTGGATCATCTGTCCATCGATCTATTTGTCCCTACATGCAGCCTACCGTCAATCCACCCATTCATCATTTCATCCATCCATTCTTTTATTCATCCATCCGTCCGTGCGTCTGTCCGTTCATCCGTTCATCAATTTTTTCGTCCATCCAACCACCCATCTGTCCATCCTTTCATCAATCCGTCCACCCATCCGTTAATCCATCCGTCCATTCATCCATCCATTAGTCCATCTGTCCATCCGTTTATCTGTCCGTTCATCCACCTGTCAACCCATCCATTAATCCAACCATTCAGCCATCAGTCCGTCAAGCAGTTAATCCATTCATCCATTAGTCTATCCGCCCATCTGTCTGTTCATCCATTCATCCATCCGTTCACCCATCCGTTAATCTGTCCGTTCATCTATCCGTTTATCCATCTGTTCTTCTGTCCGTTCATCCATCCGTCCGACCATCTGTCAATCCGTCCATCCATTCATCCATTTGCTCATCCGTCCATCCGTCCGTCAATACATTCATTCATTAATCCATCTGTACATGCATTCGTCTGTCCGTCAAAAACTGGTGACAGGATTGTATCGTCTGTTTGCATGAATGGGTGGACGGATGGACGGTCGGATAAATCGATGGACTTCGGGATAAGAGGATGTACCAATGGAGCAAGGGTGGATGGACAGATGAATGGCTGAACGGGTGAAGAAATGGAGGAACGGATGGATGAATGATGGTCAAATAGACGGATGGGTGAATGTATGAACGGATGGATTGATTGACAAATAGAAGGACGGTGGATGTATAGATGAATGACAGAATGAATGAACGGATGGATAGATAGATGAACGGACAGATCGATGAATGGATAGATAGATGGATGGACTGATGAGTAGACGGATGGATAGGTGGATAAATGGACGGTTGGATGGATGGTTGGACAGACGGATAGATGGATGGATGAATAAACGGACGGGCGGACGGATGATTGGATGGACAGGTGTATGCATGGATGAATGGAAGAGTGGATGGATAGACGGCTGGACAGGTGGATGAATCAAAATATTATGAATAAATACTTGAGCATATGAAATTTAAATGGATAAGATTGATAAGATCATTTTAAAAGAGAAATCAAAGAGGATTGAAATTTTTTATTACTAATTCAAAAGTTCACAAAACTACAAGCAAATTAATGCATTGACATATGTTATATCTTTTATCATTGTAAAAGCTCTTTTTGCCTTTTACTTTCTAGTTCTTATTATATCATCTGATTTTATCACTGTTTTTGTTGCTACCTCAACTCATATATGTGAGTTGAGGTTGCAAAATGATACAGGAACTTATATACGTATACCGAACGCTATTAAGGTTTCATAAGAAAAGTAAATTCTTTAAGAGAACAATTCTGAAACTTGTTTACTTATAGAATAAATTCATTGAAGAGAATTCCGCTTTTTTTTCACTAGAATAAAATTTTGATAGAAACACATGAGAGTTGAAATGAATAATCAAAATAATTTAATTTGATTGAATGTAAATTATATGTGAATTATATGCAAATTAGATGTAAATTATATGCAATTTGAATAATTAAATATTTTTTCAGTTTTCTTATTTTAAAGCAAATCTATGTTTGTAAAATTTCTTAAATTTATTTGCTTGATGTATAGAAATATTTTGAGCCTTTTAATTTTTATGAATGGAAAAAAATAAACAATGACGATTTGTTCAAATCTTTTTTTATATTATCATTTAATTATAACTGTATTACCCGTAATTTTCGACAATTATACAGTTTGAAGTTACTTTCCACTTTATTTTGTCTTGTAGAAGCCAAAATAATGTTACTTCTCTATCTTAGCAAGTTCAAGTGCAATTGCATTTGATACAACTATCGTCTATGCTGTTCTGAATAAATAAATAAAAACAAACAGTTAAGATCTGTATCAGTGTCACCACCTACACCAATTTATATCAGGGCTAGAAACACCCTCAGGAAGCTATTCCATTCCCTTGTATTCTTCTAAATAAATGAAACCCTGCCTACCAGTCGAGTTACTAGCCAACCAGCAGGTCTTATCGACTGGCTATCATATCAGGTCATTCTTAATACACTCCTTCTTAACAAAGACTTCCTTGATGTTTTTTTCTCACTCATCCCTCTCTTTACTGTCTTGACCAAATAAGCACAGAACTTTTTAGAAGTTGGTGTGTTGATACTGATCCTCCCTTCTAATTATTGTTGAAGCTTAATTCGGTTCAATCTACTTGAAGTACATTTTCATCATGGCTTTCGTTTCAAGAGGACCATTCTCACCTTTGCTCCTTCTGCTAACTGCAATTTTGATTCTCTATAAAGTAAATGGCAGTAATGGAGGGCGATATTTGGCATCAGTCTACGAGTTTAGACCATTATCTCCACAACAAGGACGCAACTACACTAGAAACCAAGCATTGGACATAATGAGAAAAAATATTGACATTTATAAGGACAAAGTGAGAACAGCTGGAGAAAAAGTAAGTATAGATTTAACATTCTCTTTATTCTTTTTGGAAAGTGGTGCTATAATGAAAAGTTGAGAAGAAATTCTTTGGGAACTCTGAGGTATTTTTTGTAAAGCATTGAAACCTATTTTGAAAGAGAAATAATAATAATAATTCTAAAGTGAAAATTTCTTTTTGATAAAAAATTGTAATATATACTTTAGCCTTCTGAGACTTGTCATTTCTTTTGTTGGTAAAATTTTTCGATTAATTTTATCACACACACACACACACACATATATATATATATATATATATATATATATATATATATATATATATATATATATATTGAATTGTTAAAATTAGAGAATCTTTGAAAAGTCAATTCTGCTCACCCGTGAGACTTTAAAGTTAATCAACTCTGCATTATAAAGAAGAATTGACGATTAAGGGTTCTGGAATTTCCTTGGAAGGACACCGGACGTGACAGATTTAGAAATGAAAACAATTTAGTTAAAAGGATCAAGTAATGGCTTTTGATTCTCGGAGAGTTACCGAATGTAACATTCATTAGCAAAGCATCTTGCGATAAAGACTATATAACCAAGCAAATTGACTTCTCTTCCTTCAAAAAAAAAAAAAAAAAAAAAAAGAATCAGTCGGAATAATACTTCGTCTCGAAAATTTATTTCATTTATTTAAAAAAGTAATTAATGTATCTTTTTTGTTTGTTTTATTATCTTTAGTTCTAATTTTAATTTTACGTTTTAAAACCATTTCCGGTTTTGATAATCAATAGATTTTCCAAACGAAGAAATTTGTTCTGAGTCGAGAAATGTAAAAATAGAGTTTGTTACAAATTGATTTAACATTGAATAGAAAATACAAAATATAAGCTGAACACAGTTTTTTATTGAATGGAATTTTCTGCAAGTAAATTAAACTAATAAAATATATGTAATAACAATTATCAAATTGTTTTTTTTTTGTTTAATGACATATCAACCTTCGTGAATTATTTAATGCCAAATGCCTCCTTTCAGAAGAACACCTGTGATACTATTTAACCCATAACTGGGGGTATGGGGGGGGGTCATACCTTTCTTAAGGGGGCATTAGTCCGAGAAGGAACATAATAGTGCAACTGGAATTTGAACTTGCTTACTACAATATCTTTGTCCAGAACGTTACTTATTACGCCACGGAGACTTCCTTAGATAATAATTATCAAATTTGCCTAATGAAATAAATAACCGTTGACTGAAGAGTTTCTCCAATGTAAAATGTATCGCCATTTTCTGTTAATTAATTATCCAGACGGAAAATAATTTGCTTAATTAATCAGAGAAATTGACTGGGAAAATACGGACATTTTCTTAAAAAGGACATTCGACGGAAAAATAGTTTCTATTGAAATTTCTCATTTGAAATGTACACAACAGTTACAAGATAATTTTTGAGTTACTTCCGACACAGATTTACATCATTAAATTTGAGGACGTAGATTAAATCATTTTTTAATATTCTATTTTTGATTGAATATCATTATTGTTACAACTTATAAGTTTTAATATAACTGCAATTATGTTTATAACAAATTGTTGAATCAATATTTTTGTGTCATATTAAGAAACATAATGATAGGGTTTTAAGATAACAATTCTATATCATGTATCACAACATATAAGTTATATTTTTGTCATATATATATATATATATATATATATATATATATATATATATATATATATATATATATATATATATATATATATATGGCAAACACACAGGACCGACAGAGAGTATATTCTTTGGGTTTTATTTTCCCTTTTACTTTTGTTGTTTTTTTTACCGTATCACTTTCACTTTGTAATGCCAACTGAGTTGTGTAGATTCAAGTCATTGAATATAATTACATGATTGGGCTTCCTCTCAAAAGCTTCGGCCCATGACAACTGGGGTCTATCAGTCCCTGAGTCTAGTCTGGTCTGACACACATAGCCATGATGGCCTGACACACTTCGGTAGTAAATCAATTTTCAATGATTATTGTTTGATTGGGTTGTATTAAAAAACACACCAATATATCTAATCAATTAAAACAGAGAGAACAATATGCCTGCTTCATATCTCAGTATTGTACGAAACAATTTCCATCAATTATCGCACACAGCGCATTATTGTTTCTTTTAACTCATTCGTAAAAATGTTATATTATCCTTAGTTTTCTAAGTGCAAATATCGACAGATATTGTAACGATGTAACCATATAAATCGTAATTTTTAGCACTTTTAGTTACACTAAAGAGTTTTAAAAAAATTCACATTCGGTAAAACAAACTTCGAAACATTTTTAGGAGATATTACATTAATAACTTTAAAATTAAGCCTGTACAAACGGAAAAAAAAGAATCATTTAACTTTAGAAACTGATGTGAGTCTGTAATACGCACAATTGCGTCTCTATCATTTGCTATAATAAGCGAGAACAGATCTCAGCAGTTAAGCAATTAGCCGATAGCTATGCAACTTCCGTTTCAGCTCTTAACTTGGGTCGTCTCAGAAATGGCTTTGTATAGCTAACCATTTAGAGGGACAAGTTTTTCTTCAAACACTTATCAAATTTACATGACAACTTTGGCACTCAGAGAATGGCAACAAACACTTGATGCAAAATAATTCCTTATCCTCGTTTATTTGATGGTGATAAAGTTCTTTAACACCACGTGTTTATCAACAGAGGTAACTTATTCTCTTCACGCTATCAGCTTTGTTTCATCTTAATTTCTTTTCTACGTGTGCTCTTGTAAACACCTAAGTCAGCTCAAGTTCACAAACCATTTTGCTACCTCACATTTACAGTGGCCAATTTTTCTTTTTATTCCTTTTCTAAGCTTATGTAGATTTACCAAACTACGTTTATTGGCATCAAGACTTTGACGTACTTTAACAACAATACATGCATCTCTCTCTCTCTCTCTCTCTCTTATATATATATATATATATATATATATATATATATATATATATATATATATATATATATATATATATGAGGATGTAGATATAGATTGGTATAGAAATTATTATAATATTTTCTGAGGCTGACAAAACAAAATATATCTAATGCAAATTATCAATGAGATTGACTCTTATTTAGTAGGTAACACAAGGCCAGGGCTGTAGAATACACTGACTGCATATTTGCAGAAGGATAAGGCCCTCCAATGAATGTCCTGTATATGACATTAAACAATCTGATGGTGAGGCTCCAGTTATGTTGGAACTTTGGGTAATGTACAAGTACCCTTTCATTGCCATCGCTCCCTGGTCCACTCTGACCCAGAGTGGTAGCACCTGATAGGGTCCTGTCTATGGATCAAATAAAACTGTTTGACGTTTAAACTGAATGCAAACAAATGACTTATGCAAAATTGAATTTTTAGAAATAGAACTGTTTGATCCCTAAACTGGGTGTAAACAAATGACTGATGTTTAATTGAATTTTTACTGACACATAGCAATACTCGGAACCATTTAACTGTGTGCAAACGAATGAGTAATGTTGAATAGAATTATTAGTGTGAAATAGCAACAGCTGAAACTATTTAGCTGTGTGCCTAAATTGAATTATTGGAATTTGATAGCAATACTTGAAACCATTTGACTGTATGCAAAGGAAGAAATGTTGAATAGAATAATTAATGTCAAATAGCAATACTTGTAACCACTTCACTGTGTGCAAACAAATGAATATCGAATAGAATTATTAGTATTTGATTGCAATAATTGAAACCATTTAACTGTGTAGAAACAAGAACAATACTAGTGTGCAAACAAATTACTTCTAACTCATTTAAAAAGGAAATCACCAACAAACTATGTGTGTGCAAAGAAATGACTGATGTTTAATTGTAACAGTAATTTAGCAATGCTTGAAACCGTTTAACTGTGTGCAACAAAAAATAAAAGTAAAAGAAAAGAAAGAGTTCTGACTCATTTAAAAATCACGAAAATGTTCACAAATCATATACATGTATAAACAGGATTTTGCATTAAATAACTGTTGTGGTGATATAATCCATCACGTCACTGTATGGACCCTCCTCGACACGATAAATAATGACTGACTCGATAAACGAGGCGAGTCTATTCAGTTAACCGTAACTATCACAGTCTGTATTTCCGTAAATATATACCGTTGTAAACTTTACATCTCTAAAAAAAAGTACAACAAAATATTTCAAGTGGCATCCATCATGGAACTGATAAAAATTATATTATAATCAAAATGTCTATCTTATATCCATTATAAAAAATTCAAGAGAAGTCACATTATTAGTCAAAAGTAACAAATTTGACTTCTATTATTTTTATGAGTAGATGATAGTATACATCTAATATGTCTGTATTTGTAGGTCCTAATTATTGAGATTCATGTATGTAAAACTGAAATACTTGAATAGGAATATATGTCTAAAACATATTTTGTAATAATGATGTTTATTTGCATAAAAACATGCCAATTCAATCAAAATAGAATTTTACTGATTTATATATACTTACAAGCTGTTGCAAATATATTTATAGTTTTAAATTTTTGAAGAAATATATTTTAATGTCCTTCTATAATTTGTCAATATATCTTTTAAAATCCCAAATCATTAAAAAGTATGAATAAAAAACATCTCTGACTTTTTGTGAATACAGAAGAAATTCAAAATTGTTCTTTTCTTTATAAAATTTGCAATGTGGCATAAGGTGAACGTTATTATGTGCTGTGAGTATTTGAATAAAAGAGTTAGTAAAGCGAGTGTAAAGTCTCTTTAAGCGTCAAATCAAACTAAGACCAATCGTTCCCATGGATCCTGTAGGAAAATATAATTCCTATCTTCCACAAAATCTTAAATGATTCGTTCTTTTCAGTGTCAGTGTTCTATGAATATACCAAATTAGGTATATGATATGTGATTTATCTTAGTTTCCTTTAAGTAAACAAATAAAATCAAATAAATTAAATTAAAATCAAAGAAATCAATTATTTAAAAAATAACATTAAAAAGTAATCAGAGACCTTAATCTTAAAAGTTTCTCAGATATATGATTCCCAAAAAATGGTAGTTTCCAGTGCTTTTTCTTCAAATGTCTATTATTTTCAAAAATCTAAAATGATTTGTAGTAAAATGTTTCTTTAAGAAAGTTATTTAAAATAATTGGTATTTCTATTTTTTACACCCCCCCGCCCACACGTGTGCACTTTATCCCGTAATATATACTAATATATACTAATCTTACTTATTACTTACTGCGTGTGTTTTTCTTTTGCAGAGGAACGACATCATAGTTTTTCCAGAATATGGGCTATTTGGAATCTTCGGTTATGTCAAATACGCTCGTCGCTCAGACATTTACCCATTCTTGGAAACTATTCCCAATCCAGAGAAAGTGTCATGGAATCCATGCATGGAAAGAAAATCATCTTATCCTTCCACTGAGATCCAGAGGGAATTAAGTTGTATGGCAAAAGACTATGATATTTATGTGGTAGCGAACGTCGGTGAAAAAGTTGCGTGTAAAAAACAACATGATCACGGTTGTCCATCTGATGGAAGATATCAGTATAATACAAATGTTGTATATTCTTCAAACGGTACACTAATCGCTAAATATCGTAAGAAGAATTTATACAAAGAAAATTATTATGATAGTCCTTACAAAACAGAAGTTGTAACTTTTAATACCCATTTTGGAAAATTTGGTCTGTTGACATCTCATGATAGTTTATTTAAAAGTCCAATAATCGATCTTGTTTATGGAAAACAAGTTCGTGATATTGTGATGCCAAATGCCTGGATGACCTCAAAGCCATTGTTTAGGGCCGTACAATGGCATTCCAGCTTTGCTCGGGGTTTAGAAATTAATCTGCTGGTATCAACAGTTTACGATGATCATTGCAATTCATATGGAAGTGGTATATACGGACGGGACGGATCGAAAGGATATGTTTCTGAAGAAAAAGGGATCGGATATTATGACCCAGATGAGGGAGCTTTGATTTCAGAGGGCGTAAGAACTCTATCTTATCTAAAACCAAGGAAAAAAAATCCTATTATTCCAAAGTGGTCAATTAGCCGAACAAAAACCTTCAATCATTCTGTGTCTTTTCTTTATCAGAACGTTTCTTTCAAATTTATTGAACTTAAAAGATCCTTCGATGACATAAACATTTGTCATGGCCGCTTCTGCTGCCGATTAAACTATAGTAGCAATGATCCAAGAATCGAAAAATACGCTGTGGGTGTTTATAAAGGTCCTGTGAGGACACTTGGCTATTTATTGGAAGTTGAGGTGTGTGTTGTTGTCCGGTGCTACCCACAATGTGGTCAGCCAATCCAACGTGCTAATACTTATTTCGATAGATTCAACTTGGTTGGAGTAAACTTCTCTACACCTTTCATATATCCACAGGTATTGACTCTTAATGGCCGTAAGGCTGAGCTTGCTACACACCAATGGGATTATAAACATGGTCAGATCATTTTCGAGAGAGAGCCAGAAAACCCACTTCACTCTGCTTCGCTAATAGGAAGAGTCTATGACAGAGATAAGAAAGATCATCGAAGACCCTATCGTAACGAGTCTAATTTCCTCGGATATGCCCCGGCACGATCTGCAGCCAATTTTCTCTTAATTGTAGCTTTTATTGCTTCTATAATTTTTTCTTCTTGATTTAATTAAAACAGCAGCAACAAACAAACACACAAACAAACAAACAAACAAACACACAAACAAACAAACAAAACAAAAAAAGTAAAAGTGCCAATGAATTATTTATACACGAATTTAATCTAATTATCCAGACTAATTTGCGAACCAATAAAACGTTTAATTGTTTCATTCTTATGCATCATATTTAAAATGCTACATGTTGTATTTTCCAATTTCTTCAATTAAAGTAATTATGGCCCCTTTCGTATGGCGTATTTTCTTATTGCGTCTGTAATTGCAGTTTTGATTTTTGTCTTTTATATCTTAGACTGAAAGCTTTAAACATTATAGAATTAGAAGCATTTAACGAGAATTCCTGCTAGTTTTCATTTTCTATTTCTCATAAACAATGCCAAAAACATTAACTGTAAAATACTGATTGTTTTATCTATCATTCTTTATTATATTAATGGATTTAAGCAAAAAATCAGTTCAAAAGTCTTTGTACATGAAAATAAAATGAAAACATCTTATAAAGGACATTCATGTTAAAGTTAATATTTCTAGTCATGATCCATTTTTCAGTTAGATTTAGTGGAAGAAATAATAAGCATCGTATTTAAATTTAAATGCGAATTTCTCGATAAAATGTTTTCATATGTTGAAAAGTATATACATTTATAGTGATAGTATATTTACTTTATTTGTAAATAAAATATTTATCAAATGTTTATCACGAATGCATATTATCTATCGAGAATTTAAAAATTTTTTTATCAACAGTTACTTTTGAAGTTTCCATTTTTTATTTGCATCGATAGTTTAGCAAAAATTTGCAACACCACAAAAATTGTCACAAGATTTATTTGTTCATGTTGTAAAATCATGGCAACTTCTTGTCAATTTATACACACATGAATACAGGAAATTATGACTATATATATATATATATATATATATATATATATATATATATATATATATATATATATATATATATATATGTACAGACTGCTAATATATATATATATATATATATATATATATATATATATATATATATATATATATATATGTACAGACTGCTAATATATATATATATATATATATATATATATATATATATATAAATGCATACCTACATGCATAAATACAGTTAAAATACAGCTCATACACATGCGTACACTATTTTTTTTATTTAACTTCGGATTTTTCCCATATCACGATACATACTTATATATTTGTGTATGTATACATGTGTGTTCGTATGAAACGTGTAAGATGTACACACATTCAATGCGGGACATATCCAAATCTATTCAAAGTGTACGTATATCGACGTGTGTATTTCATGTATACAAACTCAAGTTTGTTATTGTAATCTTGAAAGTCAGTATATGCATTATATTTTTATAAAAAAGTTTGAAACAACGAGTGACTACGTGGAACTTGAAAGAATGTACTCCAATATTATCGATATTGCTTATCGAAATTGAGATGATTCATTTCTCATTTTGTTTAAAAAGTGGACCAGCGGAATTGTTATTTATACACATTTTCTGACACGAACTGATTTACTTGTATTTATATTAATAATAATTTCTTGTCGATTTTTGTATAGTTTCATAGAACAAAAATAAATTTTTCTTTGAATGATAAAGACCCTTTGATCTGAGGTATGCATGATATTGATACCAATGTGTAGGTATAAATTGCTATTTGAAAGCGTGTTGGAGTTTCAGTTCAATATTTCAGTTAATAATTTAAATGCAGTCTATACATATAAAAAAAATGTGATTTGTTTGTTTTATGTCAATTGGTATGTCTTAAATACAGAGTATTAAGCAACAGAAATACACCTCACACAAACCTTCAATCTTTGTTGCTGGTACATCTAGAGCCTATTTTAGGATTTATTTTTTAAATTGTAATGAAACAATTATACTACTACTACTACTACTACTACTACTACTACTACTACTACTACTAATAATAATAATAATAATAATAATAACTATCATCATCAGCCTACATGAAATACCAAAAATTACACTTTGTGGAACTGTTTTTTTCCTTGCGAGAGTACTATCCATGTAAATAAAAAAAAATAACACCGAAAAGGGGCAGAACCCCCCAAAATCAAAGGACCCCCCCCTTAAAAAAGATTAAAACAATACATCCCCCCCAAAAAAAAACATTGATCACTAACTTTTCTCAGCATAGTTCTTTTTTAAACACCCATTGAAGGATGATAAAAAATCAAAAGTAAAGCTGAAAATTAAATAATAATAATAATAATAATAATAATAATAATAATAATAATAATAATAATAATTCGTCGCCAGAAAAGGTTTCAATTTCACTTGTAATTGGTATTTATGTATTTTTCCAAAAATATAATAAACCTCTTCATCTCAAAATACTGCAGTTTTCTTGATGTATTTTTTTTTCAGAAAGTCTTAAATGGTGGCTATATATGGGAAACAGCAAATAAATAAAACATCCTATTTTTGTTTAGATTTACAAATGATTCTTAATCTTTGATTACCAGAAAAAATATGCGTATCTGATTGATGAAAATAAAAATATTTGATTACATATAACGTTGTTCATATGGCTGACTCAGAAATCTTTTTTACATACTGAGAATTGAATTTGCCAATATTTGAATATTTCATCTAAGGCTGATGTTCATTTTGAAAGTTTTTCTTGGTTTTATATCTCAGTATTTCTTGTCCGGTGTTTTTATTCTTCTATATTTAGTTTTTGAATATCGTTTTAAAATTTAAACGACGTTACATTTCTTTCAATTTTTTAACAACTGAATTATTTGGTGTATATAGAGATATGTTAAAATATAACAATATGGTGATCAAACATCACCAAGAAACGAATAATTTACTTTATACAGATACTAAAAGAAGAAGGCCGACGAGGTGACATTAGATGTGGCACAATTTACTTCGATGCACATAAACCAAATTGATTTTTCCTCAAAGCCAATTAACATTTATATAAGTTTGTGTGTGAAAGATAATAATTTACATAAAAAATTTAAACAAAAAAAGAATATCGAAAATTTTTCAATTGTTTTGTTTTCATAAGAAAAGCAAAAGCTAATGAGAAGCAAACGCTTTTCTGATAGTGTTTCATCGATTGTCATCGTATCATTTGCTTTGTTAGTTGTTGAAATTAATGCCTAAACGAAAACAGATTATTCATTTTACTCAAATGAAAGCAAGCGTTTTTATTCTGTTCTACATCGAACATAAGTGACCACTGAATTATTTATTTTAAAAATATTTTCTAAAAGGATATATTCGTTGGAAAAAGAAATTTTTGTTTGAAAAATAAGATTTTTTTTCTTTTAATTGCAACTAATACTTTTCGTTGGTTCCATGAGTGTTGAAGGAGTGTTAAAGCTTAAGGCATGAGTGTTGAAGGAGTGTTGAAGGAGTGTTAAGGCTTAAGGCATGAGTGTTGAAGGAGTGTTGAAGGAGTATTAAGGCTTAAGGCATGAGTGTTGAAGGAGTGTTGAAGGAGTGTTAAGGCATGAGTGTTGAAGGAGTGTTGAAGGAGTGTTAAGGCATGAGTGTTGAAGGAGTGTTGAAGGAGTGTTAAGGCTTAAGGCATGAGTGTTGAAGGAGTGTTGAAGGAGTGTTAAGGCATGAGTGTTGAAGGAGTGTTGAAGGAGTGTTAAGGCATGAGTGTTGAAGGAGTGTTAAGGCTTAAGGCATGAGTGTTGAAGGAGTGTTGAAGGAGTGTTAAGGCATGAGTGTTGAAGGAGTGTTGAAGGAGTGTTAAGGCTTAAGGCATGAGTGTTGAAGGAGTGTTAAGGCTTTGAGGGTTTGGGTCAGTCTGTAAGAATAGCTTGAGATTATTTTTTTTTCCATTGTTTTGGTTTAGGTTTAAACAAAAATTGATTCAGGATTAATGTCCAGTGAGTGACCCCCCCCCAAAATGGTAGAAGTTTGAATAGTTACATCTAACTTAAATGGACCAAATGATTCTTTTAAAATTCTTTCAATTAAATTACAGATGCATGCATTTTCAACATAGCAAAAAAAAAAAAAAAAAAGAAAAAAAAAAAAGGTTTCTTTAAGGGAAAAATCCAAATTTCTTCACATTGCAAATGAAAGATACACTGGGAAACTAGAAACTTAAAATTTTTATACTTAGTCAAATCCTTCCAGTCATATATTCTTTCATTTTTTTTAGTTTTGTATCTAATTTTTATAATTCAAAAGCAGAAAGTTTTTGAGAATCTTTAAATGAAGTTCATTTTAGGATAAGAAAAATAATTTCCAAGATGAATTTTCAAAATCCCCTTTATACTTCCAAGTTTGTTTTATTCACATACACATACGTAATTCATAAAAAGATCGAATAGCTAAAAAGTATTTAAATGGAATTACATCGACAGTTAGGATTGATACAAAATAATATTGATTTTTTAAAATCTTTTTATCTATTTAGCACATGGAAAAACGATTAAAAAATAAAAATATGACATAAAGTATAAAAATTGTTTTTTTTTTAATTCAAGATGTTTGAACAATATAACTTTTGCATTTTTTCCTTTCAATGAACTAGATGAATAAAAATAAATAAATATATAAATAATCAAGTAATGTTATTATTTTCATGAAAAATATTACAGTGTAATAGCCTCTCTACCATCACCCCCCCCACCAACCGACTGAATATGGCGAAAATTTGAAAAGGAATGATAGACTAATGGCTGGTAAAAATTCAGTCTCCGACCATGAGTATCAAGGAGAAACATTTATTATGGGAGTCCTTATTGTTGGCTGTGAACAGTTACTGGTTTTCGCTAGTGATGAGCAAAAGTCACCCTGTTGTACTCGAATATATATATATATATATATATATATATATATATATACTGCACCAACGGAGGTGAACCACATTTTCAAAGTAGCATTAACAACGGAGTTATTGTCATGAAAATGTTGTCTATGTTGTCCTTCTTTTATCGGTCCGATTTCTTACGGATGAGCTGATTACACTTAATGGGTTGATCGCTGTCTTGTCACCGTTTCTAAAACGCATTACCCACCGCCTAACGATGCTCACATCCATTGTTTTGCCTCTTTCGTAAACGTTCATTAAGTATCGTTAAATGTCAGTGGGTGCAATTCTAATTGTACATCCGGAAACATTCAATGACATATTTGCTTTCAAACACCATTTTACCAGACTGCTATTTATCTGTTAAGAAGAAGAAGAAGGTGAGAAAGAAGAAGAAGAAGAAGAAGAAGAAGGCGAGAAAGAAGAAGAAGAAGAAGGCGAGAAAGAAGAAGAAGAAGAAGAAGAAGAAGAAGAAGGCGAGAAAGAAGAAGAAGAAGAAGAAGAAGAAGAAGAAGAAAAAGAAGAAGGCGAGAAAGAAGAAGAAGAAAGAAGCAGGTGAGAAAGAAGAAGAAGAAGAAGGCGAGGAAGAAGAAGAAGAAAACGAGAAAGAAGAAGAAGAAGAAGAAGAAGAAGAAGAAGAAGAAGAATTAATAGCAAAGTTCAATTTCATTTGCCATATCCTCAGAATCTACTTGTTCTACCATAACGGTACCAAATACAGGGTGGTAATGTTACTGTACCAAATAGGACGTTATACCGTTACACACCAAATGTACGGTTGTGCCACCTCGAGCTCAAACGTGTTAATGCCAGTATCGCTACGTCTGAAGTAGTAGTCAGACTCCGTTGTAACCTCATCGTAGGAAAAGTCGACAAACACATGAAACTCTAACAAAAAATTTTATTCGCTACTACATTTTTTAAGCAGCCGTTGGGAAAGAAAGAGAGTATGAAAGCTGAGTCGACCGCGTTGGCTGGACAAAGAGAAACAAGATATCATGAGGAGAGAAAGAGAAAGCACACACAGATCTTGAATTTTCTCTCTGGTTTTCTGTTGTTAGAACGTTTTTGTTCGCTGGTTTCGTCTTCACAGGTTCGAGTCTCGTATGAGACTTCTTTTCGGAGCCCACCACAAAATATGGGCTGCAACTTTCGACTATCTTCATATTGTCCTAGCTAGAGTTCACTCATGTCTTTACCTCTTCGCGTCCGGCTGCTAACTTACTTTTAAATCCGAGTCGTTCCTTACTTCCGCTACGTGTTGGAGGGAGGACATATGTGTATTCGGTGGTTCCACACCTGCACAGTAGATTTGGGAAATCCGGGTTTTTTCTATTCCTTTTAATTAACATAGTCATTCACTCAAGACTGGCTTACCTACAGCCAGTGATTTGACTTGACTCACTCATGTCAGCTGCCTGCCTCTGTAGACTCACTGTCTGCGTTTTCTTATTTTTTTCTCCTCTTTCTCTGTCCTTCCCCAGAAATTTTCCTCACGTCCTCTCTATAACTTGAATACACAATATCACGTTACACAGTGGCATTATGGGAGAACGTAATATGCAGTCGACATTCCATTCGGAGCGATTCTTAAAATAACCATCTATAAGGAATATAGAAACAGACTAAAAAGAAGAATGTTTCAGGCAGTCTAGCGACTTTTTATGGGCTTCCATCCTAACTAAACTGTTTTAAAAGAAAAATGTTACTACCAGTCGCCGCCACTACTCGATTGTTTAATATCCACGCGTGTGTTGAAATGACTATTAAAAAATCCTTTGGAAAAGGTCGAAGCAAGTGCGCAAAGAGAAATGAAATACAATGTTACCTTCCCTTCAAGTGCCCCCATCCCAACCCGCAAAAAAATCTGGGGAAAGTTGTTTTGTGATATGATCAGTACTTAAATTTTCATAACCCAGGCATATAAACAATATATAGTTGTTTAGTTGTAAGGAGAGAGGGAGAAAGGAATACGCACGACTAGAAACACAACCTATGAAATACGAAGCAGCACTTCGTAACAGGTCGCAACTTTAACTGCTCGTCAAGTGGGCAAAGAGAAATAAATATATTTTGGGGTCCTCCTACCAAATCTGGTGAAGTTTGCAACTTTAATTGCCCGTCACGTAGCTGCTTTAGTGGCCTCTTAAAGTTCTTCTTGGGGTCCTGTCCCTCCTCTCAAATCTGGTGAAGTTTGCAACTTTAATTGCCCGTCAAGTAGCTGCTTTAGTGGCCTCTTAAAGTTCTTCTTGGGGTCCTGTCCCTCCTCTCAAATCTGGTGAAGTTTGCAACTTTAATTGCCCGTCAAGTAGCTGCTTTAGTGGCCTCTTAAAGCTCTTCTTGGGGTACTCCACCAAAAAATCTGGTGAAGGTTTCAACTTTAATTACTCGTCAATTGGCGGATTTAGTGGCCTTGAAAATTAGTTGTCTGAATTTTTAAGATGAAGCTTAATGATTTTTTTCATTAAGTGTTTTCGAATTATTCTCTTCATCTTTATTGTTATTTCCACAACGTTTTGACTGATATGTCCTTCGGCCTTCCTCAGGTGTTTGTCGAACTCGGGAGCCTACACGGAACTTCGAACTGCGTCCTTTATTGAATCCACAGGAGTCGCCTGTTCTAATTCCGTTTGCCATAACCGGGTACAAGTGTTAAGTATTCCTGTATTGTTACTCGTCTGTTGTCAGGATTGAACATGAAACCTCCAGATGATTGTCTCCTTAGAAGCTTAGGGAACCAACGCCTATAACCGTTACACTATGTGCCCTGCTGGACAGTTTAGAGTGAATTTTTGGGACTTATAAACCTAATGTCCTTACTTGACTAGGATTACTACTATTATGTTTGATTTTGCCCATGCTCACATTCAAATTTTTTAAAAATCTAGCCTTTAAAGAAAGAGCAAGATAACAAATTAACCTTCCTCGATGTATTAGTAACACGCACAGAGCAAGGATTCCGGTCATCTGTGTATCGTAGGCCCACCTTCACCGGACAGAAGCTCAATTTCAACTCCCATCATCCATATACGGTAAAGAAAGGAATAGTCCGTTGCTTACAACATCAAGCAAAAGCCATTAGTAGTGATACTGATGCATGTCAAGAAGAAATGATTAGTCTGAGACACAACCTCCATCGCAACAACTACCCAGGGCGCATAACATCGGATACAAGAAACCTGGGTTGGAGGATAGAGGATAATACCCGAAAACTCAACCACGGTATGTCTGCCCCATGTGAAAGGACTAGCCGAAAGGATTCAAAAGATATATAGTCTATATGACATCAGGACAGTATTCACAAGTGGTTCAACTCTCCGGGGGTATCTCTTTCGGGTCAAGCCACCAACGCAATTCAACATGATCAAGAATTGTGTTTACTTCATCCCTTGCAGTTGTGATAAATATACAAAAAAAGGTATGGAAAGAACATCGGAAGGCAGTTGTACGAGGTGAGATTGAAAAGTCAGGTATGGCAGACTATATATGGAAGGAAAAGGGAAACCATCAGATGAAGTTGAAATAATTGATAGAGCTGAACATTGGAAGATTAGGCACCTTAAGGAATAAGCACATATTACCTGCTGAGTAGACCAAGTACAGAGATGAATACAACATGGAAACCGATAATTAAAAAGATTAGATAAAAAAAAATCTGTCAAGTAAGAACATTAGGTTTATAACTCCCAAAAGTTCACTCTAAACTGTTCGGCAGGACACATAGCGTAACGGTTATAGGCGTTGGTTTCCTAAGCTTCTAGTGGTTGCAGGTTCAATCCTAACTACAGGCGAGTAACAATACAGGAATACTTAACACTTGTACCCGGTTATGGCAAACGGAATCAGAGCAGTCGACCCCTGTGGATTCAATAAAGGACGTAGTTCGAAGTTCCATGTAGGCTCCCGAGTTCGACAGTTCCCGAGTTCAGTTCGAAGGCCGGAGGACATATCGGCCGAAACTTTGTAGAAATAACAATAAAGATGAAGACAATAGTTCGAAAACCCTTGAAAAGTTTTTCCCGGTGTCCTGGTCCCACACCAAAAAAATCTGGTGAAGGTTGCAACTTTAATTGCTCGTCAAGTGGCTACTTTAGTGGCCACGTAAAGTTATTCCTGGGGTCCCCCTCCAAAATATCTGGTGAAGGTTGTAAATTCTATTGCTCGTCAAGTGGCGGCTTTGGTGGCCTCGTAAAGTTCTTCCTTGGGTTCACCAACAGAAATTCTGGAGAAGGTTGCAACTTTAATTGCTCGTCAAGTGGCGGCTTTAGTGGCCTCGTAAAGTTCTGCGTAGTTTGACTTGACAAATAAAATGGCGATGAAATTCTCTATTAAACTGTCAGTTGAAGTTATTTTTCAATATTAAACAAAACAAAAGCAGTAGGAATACAACAGCACGAAAAAGAGAAGGATATTTTTCCCCAAAATAAAGACAGTTATCTGCATACGAATGTGCATCTAATAAAAAAAAGAAGAAAAGAAAAAAGTCACATATGCAAATGAATCCAAATTCATTGGTGCGTACATTTCCACCAATGGCCAGCTTACCAATTTTTCAGAAATTTAGGATTAGTGACGGTTTCAACATTTCGGACAGACGAGCTCACACAGAACTACTGGAACAAAAGACAAAAGAAAAGATTGTTCTCGCTTTGCAATATAACAAGTGAACGAACTGAACTTATGAATAAAGTATGAATCAATACATTCTAACTGTTGAAAGGGGTGTGTCTGGAATGTACATATTTAGTTGCTCTTTTTTTTTATTTCAGGTACTTTGTTATAGCTACTGAAATCAATAAAACTTAAGTTGATGTAACAATTAATTCTAAACGATATCAAATTTGTGTACAGCAAAAACGCATTTTTATAATCGATTCAGTAAAAATATGCAAGAAAATTAAGATTTTTCGTGATGAAGAAATTGAGAGATTTTAAAAAGTGCTTGTTACCAACTAATTCTATTTCTTTTTCATCTTTTGATAAAGGGAGAGTAACGTAGTAAGCGAGTTCGAACTCTAGTCGCACTAATACATTCACTTTCGGACTATTATCCTTGGAAAAAAGTATTGAACCTCCTTATCCTCTCAGTTATGTTCTTCTATAATGATAGTTTTGGCATTAAATAACCCACAAAGGTTGATATGCCATTAAACAAAGAAATCTTCTTCTACAATGATAGCTTTGGCATTAAATAATCCACAAAGGTTGATATGCCATTAAACAAAGAAATCTTCTTCTACAATGATAGCTGTGGCCTTAAATAATCCACAAAGGTTGATATGCCATTAAACAAAGAAATCTTCTACAATGATAGCTTTGGCATTAAATAACCCACAAATGTTGACATGCCATTAAACAAAGAAATCTAAACCATTAGAAAAATTATCATTAACTTTGGATTAGAATTTATCTAATTTAAATCCTCTTGTTTTTTTTAAATCGTGAATATTTAGACAACAATTTTTTGTGGTTTGTAAAAAGAGTGTGTGAGAAATAATAATTTCTCCGTGAGACTCTAATGTATATCCCTCCTTTTTTCTTGGTAAGTAATTGCTTGACTGATTAATTTGAATGGCATGTCAACCCTTCTACGGTTATCTTATACCTCGAGATTAAAGAATCATATTTATTGTACATTCAGATTTATATCATTTATCTAGTTATTTATTAGAGTTATTTTTTCACACTGTCTTATCAAATATGAATATTTTTCAAACATATCTATTTGACCATACATAAAAGATACAACCACTCCAAATCAGAGTGGACCTGGGAGTAATGGCACAAAACTGGAACTTCACTCTAAGATGTATTTTAGTATCATCCCCAGGATACTTTGGTAAGTGCAACGGTCATTCAAAGAAGTTATTTTCAATTCTGCTATATTCATAGAGAGGCAACTTAAAAAAAAATATTACTGAATTTTATCATATAACTATTTTTCGGAAAAACAGCTTAGCTAAGCAATGGCCGATAAAACCGTGAACATAAAGAAACATTGATATATTATTTGATCCGCAATCAAAAATAATCTCAGAAGAAATTTTCAATAGTTGAATTTTTTAAAATCCAAAGCGTATTTCAATCACAGATTATTTAGTGATTATGATAACTCTTGCGTTCTCATAGCTTTTCATTCTACATCAGCGATAAATTGCATTGCAATTTGATCTGTAACTAATATAGATTCTAGTTGAACCACTAGATGTATAAAATTCAAGGCAGGTATGCACAAACACAAGCGCTGCTCATAACCCTCCACACACACACACACACACACACTCTCTCTCTCTCTCTCTCTCTCTCTCTCACACACACACACACACATATATATATGTATGTATAAACGGTATCTCTAAAATTTCTTATGTAGTGTATACAATTCAATATTCATCAATATATCTAAGAAGACGTTTTCGTTTGCTAGAATTAAAGTAGTCTCAAATGGAGTAGCACCATGATTACCGAGTTTTAACAAAATTGTCGCCAATAAAAGTGAGAAAAATTAAGAGCATAATTGAATGCAAAAAAGTAAAGCAATAATTGAAATAAGATTATTGCCGTTAAAATCTTTGTATTTAACTGAGTGCTCATGTTGATGGGGTGCTCATGTTGATGGGGTGCTCATGTTGATGGGGTGCTCATGTTGATGGGGTGCTCATGTGTACGTCTACTGTCAGGATATAGAGGTGGTAAGTTGATGAAAAACTTGAATAAAGGAGCGACAGGTGACTGATAGAAAAACAGACTGCTACAAATGTGTAAGTTCTTAAGAAAACTAACTGATCTGAATTAGGAGTCGTCTTTTTATAACACTTTCAAATAGAAGGCTTGGAAAATCGAAAAATGATTGTTCAGTTTTTGTATTCACTATGATCATAAATATCTTTTCGTGTCATCACTTAGTGTCGTCATTTGTCGTGGAGAGTTTGTTACCAGAACCATTTCTTTGAATTGATAAGTATATTGCAAAAAACAAAAAAACAAAAAATTAAATGAAGTGTGTATTTTTTGAATACACAGATTTATCCGCTGTAAAGATTTCTTTTTGGAGAGGTTTTTGATGATATTGTCACGAACCAAAATGAAATCTAGGACTGGCAATTCAGATTTTTGGAGTGGATTGTATGATTCTTAATTTGGTTTCTTTTAATGCCAAAGTTATTCTTCAAGAAGAACAGTAGGGGTACTATTTAACCCATAGCTGGGAGGATTAGGGGGTTCATACCTTTCCCAAGGGTATTTGCCCGAAAGTGAACGTAATAGCGTGACTGGAGTTCGAACTCGCTTACTACGATCCCGCAGTCCATTGCTTTAACCATTGCACCACGAGGACACCCTCTGTATGATTCTTGGAGTGGATTGCATGAACAAATATTCATTTCGTCTTGCGTTTCAATCGTACAACATAAATTTGTTGTATTTATATGAACAATAAAGTTTTTTTTTTATCCATTACGATGGTGGTATTTCCTGTCATATGATGTATTTCCTCAACTCTTGTAATATAAAGATGAATCTCGATTTCAGATCTTGCACACACTTATTTTGTTACATAAAAGCTACATTTTTATATAAATTGTGGTTCTTATAGAATTTATCGTGACACCATTTGAGTATGGAGACTGTAGAAGAGGTTGAAAACGACTAATGTTGCATCTTTGTTTTCGTAGAATTTTTGAACGTGATCGACATTCTTCATTTATTACTGATGAAAATATTTTGATGTTTGTGAAAGTCGATTGTCGATACACGATTTGATATGCTGTCACAATTACCACGGCAATGTAAGCTTCAACAGTGGAATCAGGATTTTGGTCATTACCATCTGAAGTATTAACCACCTGACTAGGAGCAATAATTTTTCACCAATAATGAGTGATACTCAGCAACCTACGCATATGACGTAAAAATTGCGATGGTCTGCCACGTCGGTGCTAGGGTCTTAGGCTCCTCAACCGAATCTATGATGTTCCTTCATATCTATGATGTGCACCACCGAATCTATGAAGCGGTTTCCCTGAATCTATGATACAGGACCCCCACTCTACTAAATGTCAATTTTCATCTTATTGAATTCATAGAAAATATATGAAACATGCATTTCCAGGGCGTGCAAGCAGGTTTGCCTCCTTTGATCGTTGGGTTTCGGTGTAGTACGCACAGGCCCTGATGGCGTACAACCAGAGAGATTCTCCAGCATGAGTATTTCTAAGTTTCTGTTCCAGTTTAGGATATTATAAAGTTGACCCCGACAGGTCATCAACTTCGACCACGAAGACGTACATTTTACGATGACTCGTCATAAGTTTCGATGGTGAATATTCCATGAAGTTACTCGAGCCAGATTCGTTGATTGGGATTATTGAAGTTTAAAGGAATCTTCAGTAATAAGTTTGGTCGTTGTTTTGTTCATTTAGCGTCTTGGCAAGAAGTGTTAGGAATATTTTTAATACTTACAAATGAAGACGACTTTAAATTAAGTGTTCATTTCTGTGTATACTTCGAACATTAACAGTCCAGTTGGCTAGGGTTATAGAATGCGCCGGCTGCATCGCTACAGAGGGGTAAGACCCCACCCAACGAATGTCCTGATATAACGCTGCACTATCTGATGGTCAGGTTCCAGTTATGAAGTTTTGGGGAGTGTGGAGTATCCCTTGATTACCATTACTCCTAGCTTCCCTTTGATCAGGGGATAAAAAAGAACAGTCTAATAATTTACTATACTTGAAACCGTTAAAGTGTGAACTAACACAATGTTAGTGAAATTATTGAATGTATGTTGTTTTGTTGATTGCGGGGAATTCTCCGTGGTGTAGTGGCTTACGTGCTGGACTGCAACAGTGTAGTAAGCTGGTTCGAATTCCAGTTGTGCTATTACGTTCACTTTTGGTCTAATACCGTTTGGGAAAGTTATTAACCTTCTTATCGTCTTCAAATACGGGTTAAATAGTGGTACAACTATTCTTCTACAAGGGTGCCTTTGACACGAAGGTTGATATGCCATTAATACAAAGAAACTAAACCATTCTGTTGGTTGACAATGTGGGTAATTATAGCTGTAATTCATTCGTAGTTCAGAAGAATGCGTCAGAAAAATGAAAATTAAAAGAGCAGCAGCAGCAAGGGCAAATTATATTTGTTACCATTTATGTGATTGTGGTATGTTCAAATAACTAACTACAATTTTAGTTCGGATTTGTCTTTTATAGCAAATTAAAAAAAGACGAAGTACTGTAAAAACCGGTTGGTTAGAAAATATACTTTTCTGTGCCGAAATTTCATTAGTCATAGCAATAGTGTGCTAAAATCCACTTAAAGTAGAAGGTTTACAATTCAGATCGGTAATTGATGATTGATAAATAATATTTCATTTGACAAGCGTCTTCAACTCGGACATAAGAAGCAAAAACGTGAACTTTTCATTAGTTTTATTTATCATTCCACAGCAATTTTTCTTTCGATATTTTGCTTCTTATGGCGATGTCAGTTAAACCCATGCTAGGACCTTTAGGCTTCGAGCTTCGATAAGACTCGTTGTATCCCCCCCTCCATTTTTCATGTTCTCCTTTCTTACAATTTTTGGGAGGCCCCTGTTCTTGTTGGGTCCCTAGGCTTCAGTCAAGTCAGCCCGATAAATAATACGGCATTGTCTAATAGAATGAACTAATTTAGTTTTAGATAAATTCCGTCAACGTAAACACGACTATGCTTGTACACACACATACATATTTTTTGTAACGTTTACACCGAATTTCTGTGTTAAAATGTATTTATCCAAAGTCATTTTCAAAATAGGTGACATAAAAATGTTTTATCTCGTTTGTTCTCTTTTTTATTTCTTATATTCGTACGTACAATAAACACATTTATATATACGCATGTAATCATTACACGCACATGAATACATACATATAGAATCCCATTGAGTTGTCTGTTCATTCATGACTAATATCATGTAAACAGAACTCTGAGGTGACATTTATATTCATGAATTTTGGCAAGAAACTATTCTTCTACGTATTCACTACTTATGTTATATCAGTAAGTTTCAAAGTTAATTCTACAGATTCACAAAATTCTTTGGAAACAACAACACCACTTTTAATTAAGCGCATGTGGGTTGCTTTCGAGTCACGATTCTATAGATAGATGTTGGTAATGTCGAATTAAAGATACGCCTTTTAAGTGATAACAAAGAACACTGGCTTCATTCATAACAAGTACTCTTTTTCTGTTTCATTCGTAACGAGTAAGGATATTTCTAGAAGCGGCAGGATTGATGCTATAGAAAGAAGACAGTAATATAACGATAAGAGAGAGAGAGAGAGAGAGAGAGAGAGAGAGAGAGAGAGAAAGAAAGAGAGAGAGAAAGAGAGAGAGAGAAAGAAAGAGAGAGAGAGAAAGAGAAAGAAAGAGAGAGAGAGAGAGAGAGAGAGAGAGAGAGAGAGAGAGAGAGTCTTAATAATTTCTACCAATCGTTTAAAGACTGGAGTGAATTAATGAAAAAAACTTTAGTGTCTTGGCAAGAAGTGTTAGGAATATTTTTAATACTTACAAATGAAGACGACTTTAGATTAAGTTTTCATTTCTGTGTATACTTCGAACATTAACAGTCCAGTTGGCTGGGGTTATAGAATGCGCCGGCTGCATCGCTACAGAGGGGTAAGATCCCACCCAACGAATGTCCTGATATAACACTGCACTATCCGATGGTCAGGTTCCAGTTATGAAGTTTTGGGGAATGTGGAGTATCCCTTGATTACTATTACTCCTAGCTTCATTTTGATCAGGGGATAAAATAGAACAATCTAATAATTTACAATACTTGAAACCATTGAAGTGTGCACAAAAATGATTAATATCAAATTGAATTATTCGTATTAAATATCAATGCTTGAAACCATCTCTTTGCAAATAAATGAATAATGTGGACGAGAATTATAAGTATTTGATAGCGATACTTGAAACCATTTAACTGTGAGCAATAAATAGCAATACTTGCTGATAAGGTTTCTTCCTCTGTTACACGCTGTTTTAATGCGGCTACGATTCGAACCATCTTTACAACTTGAGCTGCGTTTCACTCTACTCATAAAGATGTGCTCCCTATCTTTCAACGAAGTAATTTGATTTATAAATTTCAATGTTGCTATAATGCAATATATATAGGGCGCACTTCCCAACGTTTTGAGGTTAGAGTAAAGTAACACGTTCCCAGAGATATTCGTAACCGCACAACATCCGGGCATTCAAAACTGCTCGATTCTGCCATCTGTGAGCATTTGAATGTTATAAATAGTTGTGCGGTTAATTATGACGATGAGTGCTTGTGTCTGGCATAAAGCTTGGACAAAACCACATTCAGTTGTCCAAGAGACCCATTACATCTTACTTTATAGGCCAACTCTGTACAAGCAAAATCATATATATATATATATATATATATATATATATATATATATATGTTTTTTATAGGTAGGTACACGAAGAGATTTGTATTTTTTGAATTTATTTATTTATTTATTTTGTTTTTACATACATGTATGTTCCCAGCTTGTTGCTTTCGTCAGAGAACTTATATGGCATACTGTCTTATTAATGGGGTACGTATTGAGACATGAACTCACTCGTGTTTGCAGTTTGAATGATTTTCAGTTGGTTATGGGTTTATATAGAGGTCATCCTCATTTTTTCTTAGAGTGTGTTTACCTTAGTCTGCTTTACCCAGATAAATACCCAGACACATTACACTCAATATCTAACAAAAAAATCATCATAGAGGGTATAGAAATAATCCTTAATAATAACTCCTTTCAAATCAATAACATTAACTATATCCAGACCCTCGGAACAGTTATGTGAACTAAAATGGCGCCATCATACGCAACCCTAACCCTAGCATATTTAGAAGATAACCTATATGAGATAATAGATAAAAAATACGGCAACTACATAAAAGAAGAATTTAACAAATCATGGAAAAGATATTTGGATGATTGCGTCATATCCTGGAAATGCCCATGGGGAGACATCAACGAATTACACGACCTACTACAAAACCGACAGCCTAAAATGAAATTTACAATGGAATACAGCTCAAAAGAATTACCATTTTTAGACATCCTTATAAAAAATGTAAATGGCCACATTATCCAAGGCATCTACCACAAACCAACAGACACCCAACAATACCTCCACTTTAAAAGCCCCCCCAACTGTATAAAATCCATCCCTTACACCCTAGCACGTAGAATACACACAATTACCATGGATAAAAACCTAAAAATAACTCGCCTTAAAGAACTACACACAACCCGAAACCAGAGAGGATACCCAACAACACTAATAAATAAAGAGTTAGAAAAAAATACCATAAAAAGAATTAAGGAACCCGAAAAAGCACACTAACGAGAAACCCCTAGCATACGTCGCAACCTACAACAAAAATAATCCACAACTATTCACAGAAATAATGAAAAATTTAGAACTTAAAAAGAAGGACAAAATCAAAGAAATACTCGACGACACAACAAAAATCATTAACAGCCAGAGACAAGCCAAAAATCTTAAAAGAATACTTACCTCCTCTACATTCGGAGAAAACACAACACAAGGAATTACCAAATGCATTAATAAACGATGCAAAATATGTGATATAATTATAGAAGGTAAATCATATACCTTTAAAAACCCGGAAAACGTAGTCTACATAATTGAATGTAGCGAATGCAAAGAAATATACATAGGGTCAACACAAGTCCTTAATACAAGGACATCACTACACAGGAGTAATGTCAAAATAGAAGAAAACAGATAAATAAATGTTTCTAAACCACTATACCAATGTAGTTGAGGTAAATTTGAAATAATGCCAATATATCAAACCAACAACTACACACTACTTCAAATAAAGGAAAAGAATTTTATAGATGAATTTAAACCAAAGTTGAATAAAACATGAATCGTACACATAAATGGAAATAAACATACATATATACAAAAAAATCTCAAGAAACACATTCACACACCCAAAAATAACTATAAGTGAAATCGGAAACCACTCCAACACACACACACACACACACACACACACACACACACACACACACACACACACACACACAACGTATCAAATATCAAAAGTAAATGAGGGATAAAGTTGGCTAAGAGAAACTCACTCAAAGAAAAAGGACCAGCATTCATTAAAAAAACATAAGGAAGTAAAAACGATTCAAAGTACAAACTCGAGTAAGTTCAAGTCTCATTGAATACCCCATTAACAAGACCTTGTGCCAAACATGTTCTCTGATGAAAGCATCAAGATTGAAGTATATATATATATATATATATAAGCATACATAGATATGTATATATGTACCCAGATAAAAATTATTAGGAAAAAAATACCAGTAAATTTCAAACTACACACACACTCACACACACCGAGGAAAAATAACTGTTTGTGAAATCGAAAACCACTCCAACGCACACACATACACACATATATAAACAGGTTTTGGCATTAAACAACCTACAACGGTTGATATTCCATAAAACACAACCAACAAACTTATCAACCATTGAAACAGTAAACAAAAATATTTTGTGTGAAATTGCTGAAGTAATCATCTGCACCAAGTCTAGACAGATTGTAGACACGTCGTGACGAACAAATAAATGTCAAAAATTCCTTCAACTTAATTCATTTTATAAGCAATGTTTATTTTATAATCTTTATTATCAATGAAATATCTGCACCAAATCATATAACCGATTACTAAAAAAAAAAAAAAAAATTTACAAAAGAATGTAGAAATAAACGTACACTGTATTCAATATCCAAACCTCTAGGCATTAAATAATCCCAGACGGGTTGTCAAGCCGTTAAAACCAATCAATCAATTAAATAAGGATAGTAAAAGTCGATACAACTAGTTTTCCATCGTGTATAAAATACATTCTGTTTGAACGAATTAGTTCAAAGCATTTGTGATATTTTATCTCCTGGGATATGTAGATAAATTCTTGAAGTTTGTCGTAAAATAAAAATTTGTTAAAAAGATACCAATGAACTAAATGAATTATATAAATATTTTTCATTCTCAATGTATTGTATAAAGCAAGAAAGACATTTTAAATCCATTAAAATCACTTCAATAAATATTGCTCCAACTTGTACAACGATGACATGAAATATGATTTTGAGAAAAAATTGCGAGTACTTTTACTTCGTGGATGAATATAACGCAAAACTTATTACTTTATAATGAAAGTAATATGGATAAAAATGTATTTTAGTCATGTATATGTATTTATATATCCAGCCCTTCTGTATGTGCAAGTTGTGACACAAGGTCAATTTTTTAAGAGGTTTGAATTCAGGCTTTTCCTTCTCCTAGGCCAGTTGCCCTATCACGATTAAAGAGCTCAGTCAGTCTTACTATTTACTCATAGCTGGAGAGAGAATTGTTGAATTCATGCCTTTCCCAAGACGATTAGAACTCAGGGAACTGTAAGCAGCCTCATCCAGGTTTGAACTCTCATTGTTGTGTCTATTTCCGACAATGATAACCATTACACTACTCGCACTTCCATATTTGGGTCAGATATCAAGCAAACAAACAAACAAACAAACAGGGAAGATTGATCCTTTAACTTGTCGATGCACTTCATTCACTTATGAATATTGATAACATAAATCGAATATTATATTATGAAACTTTTAGATTAAGTTTTAGACAGTGAATATTTATCCTCTCTTATATGAATGTCAGTGAGTGTGTCTATTTGCCGATGAAATCTAACAGTAAGTTTACTTATGCAACAGGAGGTAAAGGCAATTAAGAAATAGATACGAGCCTGTATGAAGAAGGATGAAGAAAGTTTGCCTTGCACGATAAAAACGGCGAGAAAGCTAATCTAAGCGGGTCAGATATTAACTAGCAAAGATGTGGGTCGTTCATAGAACGACCTGAATGTGCACAAAGATCCAAGTGGCTAGAAGATTAACAATTGGTGAATAAATGGACAGTCATAGAAATTAATAAATCTAAATGAATTTTAGCCAGTTTTCGAGTCTCAACAAATTTGTAAGTTGGCGACCGTAGTCGAGGGTGACCTGAAGGCTCCTTTTTCAACAGCTACTACACCGAGGTGTAGGGGAGGGTGCTACTCCTTTCTCCAGATAAAAGTTGGCGACTGTAGTCGATGGCGATCAGAAGGCTCCCTTTTCAATAGCTACTATACCGAGATGTAAGGGAGGGCGCTACTCCTTTTCCCAGGATTGGTCCACTTTACCCTTGATACTTACCTAATATTACTGAGTGTTAAGCAAGGAGGTATCAAGTACCATTTTAAAAGTCTTTGGTATCACGCGACATGGGATCGAACCCAGGTCTCTCAGAACATTGGCGAAATAGAGAATAATTAACCTGGATTTTGACTTTAAAGGAAAATAGGAATATTTTGTTGCACTGAAAAAAAGATTATTCGTTTCAAAATCTGTTGGATAACTATAAGAAAGAGACTATATTAACTATGAGAGAGAGAGAGAGAGAGAGAGAGAGAGAGAGAGAGAGAGGGAGACAGAGAGAGAGAGAGAGAGAGAGAGAGAGAGTACATTAAAAAATCTGTGGACCGTTTATACTTTTTGTAGTTTGGTATGATTTGGTTTGTTTGTTTGTCGGGTTTTATGGCATATCAACCCTTGTAGATTATTTAACGCCAAATCCATTTTTATGTAAATAATCAGTTCTATTTCAAACAATTCAGTCGAGCATGAGTACACAGTTTAATTGTCAAAAACATTTCTATTTCAAACTATTCAAGCAGTTATATATAACAATTCAGTTTAGTGTAAGTACAATTTCAATGTCAAAAACAGTTCAGTTTCAAATAATTCAGTTTAGCATAAGCACGCAGTTTAAATATAAGTACAGTTTAATTGTCAAAAACATTTCTATATCAAGCTATTCTGTTTAATCAAACAGTTCTAATTCAGCTAATTCAACTAAGTATAAGTACAGATTTTGTTTACACACAGTTACATGTCAAAACTGTTCTATGTTAAACAATTCAGTTTAGTGTAAATACAGTTTCAATGTCAAAAAACAGTTCTATTGCAAATAATTCAGTTTAGCATCAGCACGCAGTTTAAATATAAGTACGGTTTAATTGTCAAAAACATTTTTATTTCAAGCTATTCAGTTTAATCAAACAATTTAGTTTAGCAAATGTATGCCGTTAGTTCTATTTAACCCATAGATAGGGCCCTATCAGGTGCTACCACTCCGGGTCAGAGTGGAACTGGGAGCGATGGCAATGAAGGGGTGCTCCGTATTCCCCAAAGCCCCAGCATTGCTTGGACCTCACCATCAGACTGTTTTAATGTCATATCAAGGACACTCATTGGTGGGGGGGTCTTACCCCTCTGCAGAGGTGCAGTCTGTATATTATACAGCCCCCCCCCCAGCCGACTGGGCAAAGTTTGGTATGAGTATTTTATCAGTCACCATTTTTTTCCCTCCTGTTTTACTGTCGTCTGGTAAAATACCATTTTCTGGATCATTCTTTTTGCGACAGTCTCCTTTTTCTTCTTATACAACGTTGAAATCAAACTGAGTTGTTCTGATATTATTACTCGATAAATAAGAAAATAACACGCAAATAAAAAGACAAAAACAAAACAAAACAAAACAAAACAAAAAAACATAAACAAATAAACAAATAAAAAATAAAGAATAAAATATAAAACAGGTCCTACAGAAAAAGAAGAATTTTTGAAACCTAATTTTTCTTCAACTATGTATTCCTTAGTAGTGATTTAATAAGCTTAAATAATGAATTATGAGACACTCAGTGAGAATTGAACTCTCTATTACTGGTCTGCTTGTCTAGCTCACTATTTCACTATTCATAGGTGAATTAGATATTTCTTTATAGCAGAGGATTTCATGTTGGTCTTATCGATTGAAATATTTGCAAAAAACCTCTCAAAGATTTTTAAGGCCGCAAAGGAAAAGTATTGAGGGGTCCCTAGAAAAAAATTCAGAAGCGATACCTGTATTGAAAAGTATCAGGAATCGCCCCAGGACACATCAAATATGGAGAAAGTCAATTGGATTTTTGACAAGACATTGTAAACGACAACCCATTTTCAAGAAGGAAACACACACACACACACACACACACACACACACACACACACACACACACACACACACACACACACACACACACACACTTCTATCATCAGAGTAAATCTCTCATATCCTTAATAACATTCAAGATCTAGCAAGCTACAATTTACAAGGAATAATTGTAGGTTGAACTTAAACGAAAGAATGAGAACTGAGGTAGGTTAAACAGTGACGAAAGAATGAAAACCGAGTAATGTTAAACCTAGACCAAAGAATAAGTTGAACAGACGAAAAAAAAAAAATGAAAACCAAGGTAGTTTAAGCATAGACCAAAAAATGAGAACCAAGGTACATCAAACATCCATCAAAGATATACGAAAGAAGAAGGACTGATGTAAGTTCAATTTATACGAAAGAATGAGGACTAATATACAGATGACAGAATGAGGAATGAGGTAGGTTAGGAAAGAATGCGAACCGAGATAGGTTAAACGTAAACTAAATGAGTAACGAGGTATGTTAAACCTAGACGAAAGAATGAGAACTGATATTGATTAGACGTAGATAAAAGAATAAGAAGCGAGGTAGGTTAAATGTAAACAAAAGAATAAGAATGGAGGTAGGTTAAACTTAGATGAAAGAATGAGAACCGAAGGAGGTTAAACGTAAACGAAAGAATAAGAAGCGAGGTAGGTTAAATGTAAACAAAAGAATAAGAAGCGAGGTAGGTTAAATGTAAACAAAAGAATAAGAATGGAGGTAGGTTAAATTTAGATGAAAGAATGAGAACCGAAGGAGGTTAAACGTAAACGAAAGAATTAGAACTGAGATAGGTTAATGAGAACCGAAGGAGGTTAAACATAAACGAAAGAATGAGTACCGGCGTAGGTTAAACAAAGATGAAAAAATGAGAGCTGATATAGGCTAAACGTAGACGCACGAATAAGAAAATAGGTAGGTTAAATATAGACGAAAGAATGAGAATCAATACAGGGTAAACATACAAGAAATAATAAGAACCGATGTAGGTTAAGCATAAACGAAAAATGGAAACTGAGGTAGGTTATATGTAAGACGAAAGAATGAGGACCGAGGTAATTTAAATGTAGACGAATGAATGAGAACCAAGATAAGTTATACGTAGTCGAAGGAATGAAAACCAAGAAAAATACAAATTATACAAAAAATGAGAAGCGAGATAAGTTAGAGCTAGACGAAAAATTGAGAACCGAGGTAAGTTTAACCTAGACGAAAGAATGAGAACCAATAAAAGTCAAATGTTGAAAAAAGAATGAGAAAAGAATGCGTTAAACATAAAGAAAAAAGAAAAAGAGAATCGAGGTAAGTTGAACATAGACGAAAGAATCCGACCCGATGTAAGTTAAACCCAGAAGAAATAATCAGAACTGCTTGTGGTTAAACCTAGAAGAAAGAATGATAAACGAGGTAGGTGAGACATAAGCGAAATAATGAGAACCCAGGTAGGTTAAACATAGATCAAAGGATAAGAATGGAGGTAAGTTAAACGTAGACGAAAGAATGAGGACTGATATATGTTAAACGTAAATGATAGTATGAGAAACGAGGTAAGTTAAACGTAGACGAAAGAATGAGGACTGATATATGTTAAACGTAAATGATAGTATGAGAAACGAGGTAAGTTAAACGTAGACGAAAGAATGAGGACTGATATATGTTAAACGTAAATGATAGTATGAGAAACGAGGTAAGTTAAACGTAGACGAAAGAATGAGGACTGATATATGTTAAACGTAAATGATAGTATGAGAAACGAGGTAAGTTAAACGTAGACGAAAGAATGAGGACTGATATATGTTAAACGTAAATGATAGTATGAGAAACGAGGTAAGTTAAACGTAGACGAAAGAATGAGGACTGATATATGTTAAACGTAAATGATAGTATGAGAAACGAGGTAAGTTAAACGTAGACGAAAGAATGAGGACTGATATATGTTAAACGTAAATGATAGTATGAGAAACGAGGTAAGTTAAACGTAGACGAAATAATGAGGACTGATATATGTTAAACGTAAATGATAGTATGAGAAACGAGGTAAGTTAAACGTAGACGAAAGAATGAGGACTGATATATGTTAAACGTAAATGATAGTATGAGAAACGAGGTAAGTTAAACGTAGACGAAAGAATGAGGACTGATATATGTTAAACGTAAATGATAGTATGAGAAACGAGGTAAGTTAAACATACACGAAAGAATGAGGACTGATATATGTTAAACGTAAATGATAGTATGAGAAACGAGGTAAGTTAAACGTAGACGAAAGAATTAAAACCTAGGTAAGTCAAACCAAGACAGAAGATGAAGAATCAATATTGGTTAAACATAGAAAAAAGAAAAAGAAGCGAGGTATGTTAAACTTGGACGAATGAATGAGAACTGAGGTAACTTAAACCTAGACGAAACAATGAGAATATTGGTTAAACATACACGAAATAATGAGAACCGAAGTAGGTTAAACACAAAGAATGGGAACCGTGGTAGATTAAACATAAACGAAAAATATGAGAACTGAGGTAGGTTAAACAAGGAAAAAATTGGAATCGATATATGTTAAACGTAGACATATGAATGAGAAACGATGTAGGTTAAACGTAGACGAAACAATTAGAACTGAGATAGGTCAAACCAAAACGAAAGAATGAAAACCGATTGAAGTTAGACATAAACGAAAGAATAAGAACCAAAATAGGTTAAGCTTAGACGATATAATGAGAATTGATTATTGTTAAACATAGAAAAAGAACCGAAGTAGATTTAACATAGACAAATGAATGAGAACCAAGTTTAGTTGAATATAATGGAAATAATTAGAACAGAGCTCGGTTAAACGTAAATGAAAAAATGAGAACCGATCTAAGTTAAACATACGTGGTGCCTTCAATAAGTTTCCAGACTTTTTTGGACAGGCATTTAAAATTGTCGTAGACTCTTATTGCTATACATCGTATGAGATGACTGACCAATTTTTAGGATTTCAGGTTCAAATGAACAGCTACAGCAGGAATTGGAATACACCCTACTAAAGCTTGATTTTCACAGCTGGTGAATTTCAAAAATGCAATCTGACACTTTAGAAGAACGATATGCAATAAAATTCTGTTTTAAACTCGGAAAAATGCTACAGAAACATATGGAATGCTTCAGACTGTTTTTCGACCATCTTGCATGAATCGAGCATCAATTTTCGAGTGGCATAAGAGATTCAAGGAAGGCAGGGAATCTGTGAGGATGATGAGAGGTGTGGGAGGAGTAAGGAAGTCAATAGACCAGAGTTGATTTGTCAAAGGGTTAAGGTTAGAGTTAGGGTTACTATGTTGAGGTTTTAAGGGAGTTCAGGAAGAGATCCCGTCAGAAGAGGTCAGCACTCTTCAAATCGGGTCAGTGACATTTCCACCAGGACAATGCACCAGTCCACAACTCCATCCTTGTCACAGACTATTTGACCAAAATGGACATCAAGACAGTTCCTCAGCCTCCCTATATTCCAGATCTTGCTCCCTGTGACTTTGGTAATTCCCTAAGCTCAGAGGCGGTTGTTATGAGACAATTGAGGAGAAGAAAGAGGATGTGACGAAGGTCATTGACACGCTCACACAAGAGGACTTTGATGGGGCCATCCAGAAGTTGCTTGAACGGCACAACAAGTGCATTGCAGCCAGAAGAGATTATTTCGAAGGGGACTAGGGTTTCATGTGTGTACTATCAATAAAAGTGCCCATACGAAAAAAGTCTGGAAACTTATTTAATGATCCTCGTAGTTGAAAAAATGAGAACCGAAGTAGGTTAAACATAAACAAAAGAATAATATCAGATATAGATTTAACATAAACGAAAGAATGAGAAGCAAGTTAGGTTAAAAATAAACGAAAGAATAAGAATCGAGGTGAATTAAATAATGAGAACTGATATTGGTTAAACGTACATGAAAGAACGAAAAACAAGGTAGGCTAAACATAGACAAAAGAATGAGAACCGAGGTAAGTTAGACACAAGCGAAAGAATGAGAAACGATAAACGAAACGAGACGAAAAAATGAGAATCGAGATAGATTAAAGAAAAATGAGAATCGAGATAGATTAAAGAAAAATGAGAATCGAAATAGATTAAAGAAAAATGAGAATCGAGATAGATTAAAGAAAAATGAGAATCGAGATAGATTAAAGAAAAATGAGAATCGTGATAGATTAAAGAAAAATGAGAATAGAAATAGATTAAAGAAAAATGAGAATCGTGATAGATTAAAGAAAAATGAGAATCGAAATAGATTAAAGAAAAATGAGAATCGAAATAGATTAAAGAAAATATAGACGAAAAAAATGAGAACTGAGGTAAGTAAAGACTTAGACGAATGAATGTTACCGATATAGGCTAAAACTAGACGAAAGAATTGCTTAAACTGAGACGAGAGTATAAGAAACGAGGTATTTTAAATGTACACGAAGGAATGAAAACGGATGTAGGTTAACATGATAAAAGAATGAGAAATCATATTGGTTAAACGTACTGGAGAAATGAGAAACGAGGTGAATTAAACATGACAATACAACACGTTAAAAATAAATGAAAGAATGAGAACCAAGCAAAGTGAATCCGAGTTAGGGTAAACGTAGACACAACAATGGGAACTGAGATAGGAGAAAAGAAAACGAAAGAATAAGAACCGAGTTAGGTTACACGTAGACACAACGATGGGAACTGTGGTAGGTGAAACGAAAACGAAAAAATAATAACCGAGACAGATTAAAGGTAGACACAATAATGAGAACCTAGATAGGTTAAACGAAAACGAAAGAATAAGAACCGAGGTAGGTTAAACGTAGACACAACGATGGGAACTGTAATAGGTGAAACAAAAACGAAAGAATAAGAAACGAGGTAGGTTAAACGTAGACACAACGATGGGAACTGTAATAGGTGAAACAAAAACGAAAGAATAAGAAACGAGGTAGGTTAAACGTATACACAACGATGGGAACTGTAATAGGTTAAACAAAAACGAAAGAATAAGAAACGAGGTAGGTTAAACGTAGATGGGAACTGTAATAGGTGAAACAAAAACGAAAGAATAAGAAACGAGGTAGGTTAAACGTAGACACAACGATGGGAACTGTAATAGGTTAAACAAAAACGAAAGAATAAGAACTGAGGTAGGTTAAACGTATACACAACGATGGGAACTGTAATAGGTGAAACAAAAACGAAAGAATAAGAACTGAGGTATAAGTACCGAGGTAGGTTAAACGTACACACAACGATGGGAAATGTGGTAGGTGAAACGAAAATGAAAAAATAAGAACCGAGGTAGGTTAAACGTAGATACCATGAATGGAAGTGTGGTAGGTAAAACGAAAACGAAAGATTAAGAACCGATGGGAACTGAGATAGGGGAAACAAAATCGACAGAATAAGTACCGAGGTAGGTTAAACGTGGTAGGTAAAACGAAAACAAAAGAACAAGAACCGAGGTAGGTTAAACGTGGTAGGTAAAACGAAAACAAAAGAACAAGAACCGAGGTAGGTTAAACGTGGTAGGTAAAACGAAAACAAAAGAACAAGAACCGAGGTAGGTTAAACGTGGTAGGTAAAACGAAAACAAAAGAACAAGAACCGAGGTAGGTTAAACGTGGTAGGTAAAACGAAAACAAAAGAACAAGAACCGAGGTAGGTTAAACGTGGTAGGTAAAACGAAAACAAAAGAACAAGAACCGAGGTAGGTTAAACGTAAACACAACGATGGGAATTGAGATAGGTGAAAAGTAAACGAAAGAATAATAACCGAGGCTGATGTGACGTAGATACAACGATGGAAACTGATATAGTTAAAACGAAAAGAAAGAATAAGAAACGAAATCAAAAGAATAAGTACCGAGGTAGGTTAAACGTAGACACCACGATTGAAACTCGGGTAGGTTAACCGAAAACGAAAGAATAAGAACTGAGGTAGGTTAAACGTAGACAGGATAATGGGTACTAAGGTAGGTTAAACGAAAACGAAGTCTACACTATAAAATGGGAAATGTGATAGGTGTAACGATAAATGAGAAAGGAGGTAGGTTAAACGTAGACATAACATTTAGAATTGATATAGGTGAAACGAGAAAGAAAAAATGAGATCCGAAAAAGGTTAAACGTAGACACAACAAAGGAAGGTGAGATAGGTGAAAGGAAAACGAAGTGTACACTAGAATTGGAAGATGGGTGATACGTAGACACGACTATGGGAAGTGAAAATGGATAAATGGAAACGAAAGGATGAGAACACAAATGAGACACAACGATGGGAACTTGTGATAGGTGAAACGAAAAAGAAAGAATAAGAATCGAGGTAGGTTAAACGTAGACACAACAATGGGAACTGAGAGTTGAAACGAATACGAAAGAATAAGGAGTAATGTAGGTTAAACGTAGACACAACGACGGGGACTGGGATAGGTGAAAAAAAAAACAACAAAAAAACAAAACAAAAAACAAACAAAAACAAAAGAATATGAATCGATCTCGGTTAAACGTAGACATAACAATGTGAACTGAGATAGGTGAAACGAAAATGAAAGATAAGAACCGAGGTAGGTAAAACTTAGACAGGAAAAGGGGTAGTGACATAGGTTCAAAGAAAACTAAAGAATGAAAACTGAGGTAGGTTAAACGAAAGCGATGTCTACACAATACAATTGGAAATGTTATAGATGAAACGAACGAAGAGGAACTGTGGTAGGTTAAACGTAGACACCACAATGCGAATTGAGATAGGTGAAACGAAAACGAAAGAATAAGTACCGAGGTAGGTTAAACGTAGACACGAAAATGGGTAGTGAGATAGGTGAAACGAAAATGAAGTCGACACCATAGAATTGGAAATGTGATAGGTGAAACGAAAAAATGAGAACTGAGGTAGGTTATACGAAGACATAACAATTAGAATTGAGATAGGTGAAACCAGAACGAAAAACTGAGATCTGAAAGAGGTTCAACGTAGAAACAACTATGGGATATGAGATGGGTGAAAGGGAAAAGGAACTCTGACACTACAATCGGAACTGAGATCGGTGAAACGAAAAGGAAAGAATAACAACCGAGGTAGGTAGACACAACGATGCGAACTGAAATAGGTGAAACGAAAACGAGAGAATAAGAACCGAGGTAGGTTAAACATAGACAAAAAAATGGGAAGTGAGATAGGTGAAACGAAAACAAAAGAATGAGAACTGATGTAGGTGAAACGTAGACAAAACAATGGGCACTGACATAGGTGAAACAAAAACGCAAGAACGAAAACGTCGGTGGGTTACATGTAGATACAACAATTGGAATTGAGGTGGGGGGAAGGAAAATCAGAGAACGCTAAATGAGGTAGGTTAAAGGTAGACACTACAATTGGAAGTGAGGTAAGGCAAAGGAAAACGAAAGAATGGAAACCAAGGTAGGTTAAACGCAGATACAACGATGGGAATTGAGATAGGTGAAACGAAAATGAAAAACCCTAAACTAAGATAGGTAAAACATAGATACGACCATGGGAACTGAGACTCGTGAAACGAAAACAAAAGAATGAGAACTGAGGTAGGTTAAACGTAGACACAACAAAGGGAACTGAGATAGGCGAAACGAAAACGAAAGAATGAGGGCTGAGTTAGGGTAAAACGTAGAAACAACTTTTGGAAAGCTGGCAGGGGGAAGGAAAATGAAAGAACGCAAAACGAGATAGGGTAAACGTAGACACTACAATGGGAAGTGAGGAGAGGAAAACAAAAGTATGGGAACCAACATAAATTAAACACAGGCACAACAATGGGAACTGAGATAAGTGAAACAAAAATGAAAAAATGCGAACTGAGGTAGGTTAAATGTAGACACGATCATGGGAACTGAGATAGGTGAACCGAAAACAAAAGAATGATAACCGAGGAAGGTTAAAGGTTGACACAAAAATAGGAACTAAGACAGGTGGAACGAAAATGAAGGATTGTGAACCGAGGTAGGGTAAACGTAGACACTACAAGGTGAGTGAGGTTGGAGGAGTGAAAACGATGAGAACCGAGGTAGGTTAAACGTAGACACAGCAATAGGAACTGAGATAGGTGAAAAGAAAAGAAATTCCGCGAACCGATGTAGGGTAAACGTAGACACAACAATGGGAACTGAGATAGGTGAAACGAAAAGAAAAACTGCAAACTGAGGTAGGTTAAATGTAGACACAGGTTTGGGAACTGAGATAGTTGAAACAAAAACGAAAGAATAAGAAACGAGGTTGGCTAAACGTAGAGAAAACAATGAGAACTGACATAGTTGAAAAAAAAAGAACGAAAGAGTAAGAACCGAGGTAGGTCAAACGTAGAATTAACAATAGGGAGAGAGATAGTTGAAAAGAAACGAAAGAACGAGGGGTGAGTAAGAGTTAAACCTAGAAACAGCAATGGGAACTGAGGTGGTTGGAAGGAAAATCAAAGAACGTGAACCGATTTAGGTTAAACATAGACACTACAATAATAAGTGATGTAGTGGAAAGGAAAACAAACGAATGGGAATAAGGGTAGGTCAAACGTAGACAAAAAATGATTATTAAGATAGGTGAAACGAAAAGGAAAGTGGTAGGTTAATTATAGACAAAGCAATGGGAAACGAGGTAGGTTAAACGCAGACACAGCAATGGGAATGGAGATAGGTGAAACGAAAAGGAAAGAGGTAGGTTAATTGTAGACCAAGCAATGGGAACCGAGGTAGGTTAAACGCAGACACAGCATTGGGAACTGAGATAGGGGAAACGAAAAGGAAAGAGGTAGGTTTATTGTAGACAAAGCAATGGGAACCGAGGTAGGTTAAACGCAGACACAGCAATGGGAACTGAGATAGGTGAAACGAAAAGGAAAGAGGTAGGTTTATTGTAGACAAAGCAATGGGAACCGAGGTAGGTTAAACGCAGACACAGCAATGGGAACTGAGATAGGGGAAACGAAAAGGAAAGAGGTAGGTTAATTGTAGACAAAGCAATGGGAACCGAGGTAGGTTAAACGCAGACACGTCAATGGGAACTGAGATAGGGGAAACAAAAAGAAAAGAGGTAGGTTTATTGTAGACAAAGCAATGGGAACCGAGGTAGGTTAAACGCAGACACAGCAATGGGAACTGAGATAGGTGAAACGGAAAGGAAAGAGATAGGTTAATTATAGACAAAGCAATGGGAACCAAGGTAGGTTAAACGCAGACACAGCAATAGGAACTGAGATAGGGGAAACAGAAAGGAAAGAGGTAGGTTAATTGTAGACAAAGCAATTGGGACCGAGGTAGGTTAAACGCAGACACAGCAATAGGAACTGAGATAGGGGAAACGGAAAGGAAAGAGGTAGGTTAATTGTTGACAAAGCAATGGGAACCGAGGTAGGTTAAACGCAGACACGGCAATGGGAACTGAGATAGGTAAAACGAAAAGGAAAGAGGTAGGTTAATTATAGACAAAGCAATTGGGACCGAGGTAGGTTAAACACAGACACAGCAATAGGAACTGAGATAGGGGAAACGGAAAGGAAAGATGTTGGTTAATTGTAGACAAAGCAATGGGAAGCAAGGTAGGTTAAACGCAGACACGGCAATGGGAACTGAGATAGGGGAAACGAAAAGGAAAGAGGTAGGTTTATTGTAGACAAAGCAATGGGAACCGAGGTAGGTTAAACGCAGACACAGCAATGGGAACTGAGATAGGTGAAACGAAAAGGAAAGAGGTAGGTTAATTATAGACAAAGCAAGGGGAACCAAGGTAGGTTAAACGCAGACACAGCAATAGGAACTGAGATAGGGGAAACGGAAAGGAAAGAGGTAGGTTAATTGTAGACAAAGCAATTGGGACCGAGGTAGGTTAAACGCAGACACAGCAATAGGAACTGAGATAGGGGAAACGGAAAGGAAAGAGGTAGGTTAATTGTTGACAAAGCAATGGGAACCGAGGTAAGTTAAACGCAGACACGGCAATGGGAACTGAGATAGGTAAAACGAAAAGGAAAGAGGTAGGTTAATTATAGACAAAGCAATTGGGACCGAGGTAGGTTATACACAGACACAGCAATAGGAACTGAGATAGGGGAAACGGAAAGGAAAGATGTAGGTTAATTGTAGACAAAGCAATGGGAAGCAAGGTAGGTTAAACGCAGACACGGCAATGGGAACTGAGATAGGGGAAACGAAAAGGAAAGAGGTAGGTTTATTGTAGACAAAGCAATGGGAACCGAGGTAGGTTAAACGCAGACACAGCAATGGGAACTGAGATAGGTGAAACGAAAAGGAAAGAGGTAGGTTAATTATAGAGAAAGCAATGGGAACCAAGGTAGGTTAAACGCAGACACAGCAATAGGAACTGAGATAGGGGAAACGGAAAGGAAAGAGGTAGGTTAAATGTAGACAAAGCAATTGGGACCGAGGTAGGTTAAACGCAGACACAGCAATAGGAACTGAGATAGGGGAAACGGAAAGGAAAGAGGTAGGTTAATTGTAGACAAAGCAATGGGAAACGAGGTAGGTTAAACGCAGACACGGCAATGGGAACTGAGATAGGTAAAACGAAAAGGAAAGAGGTAGGTTAATTATAGACAAAGCAATTGGGACCGAGGTAGGTTAGACACAGACACAGCAATAGGAACTGAGATAGGGGAAACGGAAAGGAAAGATGTAGGTTAATTGTAGACAAAGCAATGGGAACCAAGGTAGGTTAAACGCAGACACGGCAATGGGAACTGAGATAGGTAAAACGAAAAGGAAAGAGGTAGGTTAATTATAGACAAAGCAATTGGGACCGAGGTAGGTTAAACACAGACACAGCAATAATAACTGAGATAGGGGAAACGGAAAGGAAAGATGTAGGTTAATTGTAGACAAAGCAATGGGAAGCGAGGTAGGTTAAACGCAGACACGTCAATGGGAACTGAGATAGGTAAAACGAAAAGGAAAGAGGTAGGTTAATTGTAGACAAAGCAATGGGAACCGAGGTAGGTTAAACGCAGACACAGCAATGGTAACTGAGATAGGTGGAACGAAAAGGAAAGAGGTAGGTTAATTGTAGACCAAGCAATGGGAACCGAGGTAGGTTAAACGCAGACATAGCAATGGTTACTGAGATAGGGGAAACGAAAAGGAAAGAGGTAGGTTAATTGTAGACCAAGCAATGGGAACCGAGGTAGGTTAAACGCAGACACAGCAATGGGAACTGAGATAGGGGAAACGAAAAGGAAAGAGGTAGGTTTATTGTAGACAAAGCAATGGGAACCGAGGTAGGTTAAACGCAGACACGTCAATGGGAACTGAGATAGCTGAAACGAAAAGGAAAGAGGTAGGTTAATTGTAGACAAAGCAATGGGAACCGAGGTAGGTTAAACGCAGACACAGCAATGGGAACTGAGATAGGGGAAACGAAAAGGAAAGAGGTAGGTTAATTGTAGACAAAGCAATGGGAACCGAGGTAGGTTAAACGCAGACACGTCAATGGGAACTGAGATAGGTAAAACGAAAAGGAAAGAGGTAGGTTAATTGTAGACAAAGCAATGGGAACCGAGGTAGGTTAAACGCAGACATAGCAATGGGAACTGAGATAGGGGAAACGAAAAGGAAAGAGGTAGGTTAATTGTAGACCAAGCAATGGGAACCGAGGTAGGTTAAACGCCGACACAGCAATTGGAACTGAGATAGGGGAAACGAAAAGGAAAGAGGTAGGTTAATTGTAGACAAAGCAATGGGAACCGAGGTAGGTTAAACGCAGACACAGCAATTGGAACTGTGATAGGTTAAAAGAAAAGGAAAGTGGTAGGTTTATTATAGACAAAGCAATGGGAACCGAGGTAGGTTAAACGCAGACACGTCAATGGGAACTGAGATAGGTTAAACGAAAAGGAAAGAGGTAGGTTAATTGTAGACAAAGCAATGGGAACCGAGGTAGGTTAAATGCAGACACAGCAATGGGAACTGAGATAGGTGAAACGAAAAGGAAAGAGGTAGGTTAATTATAGACAAAGCAATGGGAACCGAAGTAGGTTAAACGCAGACACAGCAATAGGAACTGAGATAGGGGAAACGGAAAGGAAAGAGGTAGGTTAATTGTAGACAAAGCAATTGGGACCGAGGTAGGTTAAACGCAGACACAGCAATAGGAACTGAGATAGGGGAAACGGAAAGGAAAGAGGTAGGTTAATTGTAGACAAAGCAATGGGAACCGAGGTAGGTTAAACGCAGACACGGCAATTGGAACTGAGATAGGTAAAACGAAAAGGAAAGAGGTAGGTTAATTATAGACAAAGCAATTTGGACCGAGGTAGGTTAAACACAGACACAGCAATAGGAAGTGAGATAGGGGAAACGGAAAGGAAAGATGTAGGTTAATTGTAGACAAAGCAATGGGAAGCAAGGTAGGTTAAACGCAGACACGACAATGGGAACTGAGATAGGGGAAACGAAAAGGAAAGAGGTAGGTTAATTATAGACAAAGCAATGGGAACCAAGGTACGTTAAACACAGACACAGCAATGGGAACTGAGATAGGGGAAACGGAAAGGAAAGAGGTAGGTTAATTGTAGACAAAGCAATTGGGACCGAGGTAGGTTAAACGCAGACACAGCAATAGGAATTGAGATAGGGGAAACGGAAAGGAAAGCGGCAGGTTAATTGTAGACAAAGCAATGGGAACCGAGGTAGGTTAAACGCAGACACGTCAATGGGAACTGAGATAGGTAAAACGAAAAGGAAAGAGGTAGGTTAATTATAGACAAAGCAATTGGGACCGAGGTAGGTTAAACACAGACACAGCAATAGGAACTGAGATAGGGGAAACGGAAAGGAAAGATGTAGGTTAATTGTAGACAAAGCAATGGGAAGCAAGGTAGGTTAAACGCAGACACGGCAATGGGAACTGAGATAGGTAAAACGAAAAGGAAAGAGGTAGGTTAATTATAGACAAAGCAATTGGGACCGAGGTAGGTTAAACACAGACACAGCAATAATAACTGAGATAGGGGAAACGGAAAGGAAAGATGTAGGTTAATTGTAGACAAAGCAATGGGAAGCAAGGTAGGTTAAACGCTGACACGGCAATGGGAACTGAGATAGGGGAAACGAAAAGGAAAGAGGTAGGTTTATTGTAGACAAAGCAATGGGAACCGAGGTAGGTTAAACGCAGACACGTCAATGGGAACTGAGATAGGTGGAACGAAAAGGAAAGAGGTAGGTTAATTGTAGACAAAGCAATTGGGACCGAGGTAGGTTAAACACAGACACAGCAATGGGAACTGAGATAGGTGAAACGAAAAGGAAAGAGGTAGGTTAATTATAGACAAAGCAATGGGAACCAAGGTAGGTTAAACGCAGACACAGCAATAGGAACTGAGATAGGGGAAACGGAAAGGAAAGAGGTAGGTTAATTGTAGACAAAGCAATTGGGACCGAGGTAGGTTAAACGCAGACACAGCAATAGGAACTGAGATAGGGGAAACGGAAAGGAAAGAGGTAGGTTAATCGTAGACAAAGCAATGGGAACCGAGGTAGGTTAAACGCAGACACGTCAATGGGAACTGAGATAGGTAAAACGAAAAGGAAAGAGGTAGGTTAATTATAGACAAAGCAATTGGGACCGAGGTAGGTTAAACACAGACACAGCAATAGGAACTGAGATAGGGGAAACGGAAAGGAAAGATGTAGGTTAATTGTAGACAAAGCAATGGGAAGCAAGGTAGGTTAAACGCAGACACGGCAATGGGAACTGAGATAGGTAAAACGAAAAGGAAAGAGGTAGGTTAATTATAGACAAAGCAATTGGGACCGAGGTAGGTTAAACACAGACACAGCAATAATAACTGAGATAGGGGAAACGGAAAGGAAAGATGTAGGTTAATTGTAGACAAAGCAATGGGAAGCGAGGTAGGTTAAACGCAGACACGTCAATGGGAACTGAGATAGGTAAAACGAAAAGGAAAGAGGTAGGTTAATTGTAGACAAAGCAATGGGAACCGAGGTAGGTTAAACGCAGACACAGCAATAGTAACTGAGATAGGTGGAACGAAAAGGAAAGAGGTAGGTTAATTGTAGACCAAGCAATGGGAACCGAGGTAGGTTAAACGCAGACATAGCAATGGGAACTGAGATAGGGGAAACGAAAAGGAAAGAGGTAGGTTAATTGTAGACCAAGCAATGGGAACCGAGGTTGGTTAAACGCAGACACAGCAATTGGAACTGAGATAGGGGAAACGAAAAGGAAAGAGGTAGGTTAATTGTAGACAAAGCAATGGGAACCGAGGTAGGTTAAACGCAGACACAGCAATTGGAACTGTGATAGGTTAAAAGAAAAGGAAAGTGGTAGGTTTATTATAGACAAAGCAATGGGAACCGAGGTAGGTTAAACGCAGACACGTCAATGGGAACTGAGATAGGTTAAACGAAAAGGAAAGAGGTAGGTTAATTGTAGACAAAGCAATGGGAACCGAGGTAGGTTAAATGCAGACACAGCAATGGGAACTGAGATAGGTGAAACGAAAAGGAAAGAGGTAGGTTAATTATAGACAAAGCAATGGGAACCGAGGTAGGTTAAACGCAGACACAGCAATAGGAACTGAGATAGGGGAAACGGAAAGGAAAGAGGTAGGTTAATTGTAGACAAAGCAATTGGGACCGAGGTAGGTTAAACGCAGACACAGTAATAGGAACTGAGATAGGGGAAACGGAAAGGAAAGAGGTAGGTTAATTGTAGACAAAGCAATGGGAACCGAGGTAGGTTAAACGCAGACACAGCAATTGGAACTGAGATAGGTAAAACGAAAAGGAAAGAGGTAGGTTAATTATAGACAAAGCAATTGGGACCGAGGTAGGTTAAACACAGACACAGCAATAGGAACTGAGATAGGGGAAACGGAAAGGAAAGATGTAGGTTAATTGTAGACAAAGCAATGGGAAGCAAGGTAGGTTAAACGCAGACACGACAATGGGAACTGAGATAGGGGAAACGAAAAGGAAAGAGGTAGGTTAATTATAGACAAAGCAATGGGAACCAAGGTACGTTAAACGCAGACACAGCAATGGGAACTGAGATAGGGGAAACGGAAAGGAAAGAGGTAGGTTAATTGTAGACAAAGCAATTGGGACCGAGGTAGGTTAAACGCAGACACAGCAATAGGAACTGAGATAGGGGAAACGAAAAGGAAAGAGGCAGGTTAATTGTAGACAAAGCAATGGGAACCGAGGTAGGTTAAACGCAGACACGTCAATGGGAACTGAGATAGGTAAAACGAAAAGGAAAGAGGTAGGTTAATTATAGACAAAGCAATTGGGACCGAGGTAGGTTAAACACAGACACAGCAATAGGAACTGAGATAGGGGAAACGGAAAGGAAAGATGTAGGTTAATTGTAGACAAAGCAATGGGAAGCAAGGTAGGTTAAACGCAGACACGGCAATGGGAACTGAGATAGGTAAAACGAAAAGGAAAGAGGTAGGTTAATTATAGACAAAGCAATTGGGACCGAGGTAGGTTAAACACAGACACAGCAATAATAACTGAGATAGGGGAAACGGAAAGGAAAGATGTAGGTTAATTGTAGACAAAGCAATGGGAAGCGAGGTAGGTTAAACGCAGACACGTCAATGGGAACTGAGATAGGTAAAACGAAAAGGAAAGCGGTAGGTTAATTGTAGACAAAGCAATGGGAACCGAGGTAGGTTAAACGCAGACACAGCAATGGGAACCTAGATAGGTGGAACGAAAAGGAAAGAGGTAGGTTAATTGTAGACCAAGCAATGGGAACCGAGGTAGGTTAAACGCAGACATAGCAATGGGAACTGAGATAGGGGAAACGAAAAGGAAAGAGGTAGGTTAATTGTAGACCAAGCAATGGGAACCGAGGTAGGTTAAACGCAGACACAGCAATTGGAACTGAGATAGGGGAAACGAAAAGGAAAGAGGTAGGTTTATTGTAGACAAAGCAATGGGAACCGAGGTAGGTTAAACGCAGACATAGCAATGGGAACTGAGATAGGGGAAACGAAAAGGAAAGAGGTAGGTTTATTGTAGACAAAGCAATGGGAACCGAGGTAGGTTAAACGCAGACACAGCAATTGGAACTGTGATAGGTTAAAAGAAAAGGAAAGTGGTAGGTTTATTATAGACAAAGCAATGGGAACCGAGGTAGGTTAAACGCAGACACGTCAATGGGAACTGAGATAGGGGAAACGAAAAGGAAAGTGGTAGGTTAATTGCAGACAAAGCAATGGGAACCGAGGTAGGTTAAACGCAGACACAGCAATTGGAACTGTGATAGGTTAAAAGAAAAGGAAAGTGGTGGGTTTATTATAGACAAAGCAATGGGAACCGAGGTAGGTTAAACGCAGACACGTCAATGGGAACTGAGACAGGGGAAACGAAAAGGAAATAGGTAGGTTAATTGTAGACCAAGCAATGGGAACCGAGGTAGGTTAAACGCAGACACAGCAATTGGAACTGTGATAGGTAAAACGAAAAGGAAAGAGGTAGGTTAATTGTAGACAAAGCAATGGGAACCGAGGTAGGTTAAACGCAGACACAGCAATTGGAACTGTGATAGGTTAAAAGAAAAGGAAAGTGGTAGGTTTATTATAGACAAAGCAATGGGAACCGAGGTAGGTTAAACGCAGACACGTCAATGGGAACTGAGATAGGTTAAACGAAAAGGAAAGAGGTAGGTTAATTGTAGACAAAGCAATGGGAACCGAGGTAGGTTAAACGCAGACACGTCAATGGGAACTGAGATAGATGAAACGAAAAGGAAACTGGTAGGTTAATTATAGAGAAAGCAATGGGAACCGAGGTAGGTTAAATGCAGACACAGCAATGGGAACTGAGATAGGTGAAACGAAAATGAATGAAAGCAAACCGACATAAGTTGAACGTAGACACAACCACAGGAACTGATATATATGAAACGAAAACTAAATATGAGAACCGAGTCACGTCAAACGTACACCTATTCACAGGAACTAAGATTTGTGGAACGGAAATGAAAGAACGTTAACTGCGGTAGGGTAAATGTAGATACTGCAATGCGAAGTGAAATAGCTGAAACGAAAACGAATGAATGAGAACCGAGGTAGATTAAACGTAGACACAACAATGGGAACTGAGATGGGTGGAACGAAAACGAAAAAATGTGAACCGAGGTAGGTTGGTTGGTTGGATTGTTGGATTTAATGGCATATCAACCTCTATAGGTTATTTAATGCCAGAGCCTTTTTACACAGCCGAGGTCGGGTAAACGTAGACACTACAATTGGAAGTTAGGTAGGTGAAACGAAAACGGAAGGATTAGGACCGAGGTCAGTTAAACGTAGACACAACAATCGGAACTGACATAGGTGAAACGAAATCAATAGAATGAGAACCGATGTAGGTTACATTTACCCGCAACAATGGGAAATAAAATAGGTTAAACGAAAAGATCTGAACGAAGCCGAATTTCATTTGCTTTTACATGAATGCTTGTCGTGTACAAGTGATGCGTAGGAAATATCTGATTTCTCACCAAATTAAATTTGACACGGTGTCATTTTATTGTGGGGAGGGGGCACGCCCGAATCAAGACTTTTGTATGACTCTCACAAAGAAATGCCTTATCCCCATGGTATTCATATTTAGGAAATTCCTAGGCGCTAAGTATTCGACTTATAGTGTACAGCTATGGTGACGGGAAAATTTCTTGATTAAAGTAAAATTCATTTTACATTATCGCGATCCTCTCGAGAGGATTGATGTATTACTTACTTCACCTTTCATTGTACTGTTATTTTGCTCTTTCTGGGTATGCAATTATATATTTTAGTTGAAATTTCAGTGATATACGTGAAACACAGCATCACAGTTATAAATTTTTCGTTGGAGATGTACTATTCCAGGCAGAAATTATGGAATCAGTATACTGATGTTTAACTTAATTTCTTATTTAGCAGTAAATAAACTATTAACAGAGAAGGCGCAAAACATTTTTATTTATAAGCAGAATATTCTGGCAACCTGAAACAAATTACAATAAACTATTTAAATTAAGGGTATATATTTTCCAGTAGAAAATATTATGGAATAATCCAATGCTGAGGAAAAAAATATAAAATAATCTTGTAATTTGCATTCATAAAACAAATATCAGCAGAAACTAAGATATTCAAATCGGACTTCGGAAAAAGACAATTTTTGCAGACCTCAACAATTGATTAGGCATACATAATTGAAAGTGAACACGGCTCTCGCCACAGATCTGCTAACTGAAACAATGGAAAGGATTGTAAAATTCATTTAAGAAGATAATCCACTGTAGGGTGTGGGCAGAAATGCTGGTTATTCTCAGTCAGTTGTGTCTAAAACTTGGTATAAATATAAAAGAAATTGGGTGGTTAAAAAAGGAAAATTTATTTGTAGACATAAAAGTGTTAGAATAGAAAGCTCAAAGCAATATGTGTTGAAAATAGAAAATGTCCAACGAAAATAATGAAAAACTATATGCGTCAAAACAGTAGTCAATGTTTATGATAGAACTGGTGGAAAACAGCTGAATGAAATGGGATTTACATAAAGAAAAGCCTAAAGAAAAACAACACTGATAGACAAACAGAAGGAAATGTAGTTAAAGTGGGCTAAAAGGAAATAATTGTGGCATGAGGACAATTGGATGAAAATGATATTCAGTGATGAATCAAGAAATTGTATTAGCCAATGCGATGATGTTGGGACTATTTAAATGGCACCGTTCAAAAGAAACATATAAAGATGACTACCAGAAGAAAACAAGTAAATTTCCAAAGTCATTACTGATAGGTGGTTCCATGTCATTTAAAGGATTGAGGAGACTGTAATAATTACCCCAACAGTCAATGAACATTTGTACATGGAAATACCGGATAATTTTCTCATTTCATTGATAGAAAACTAATTTGGTGACATGAAGTAATTTTTCGGGATGATAATACACCTTGTCACAAAGAAAAGGGGATTAAAGCTTTTCTTTAGGAAAGGCAAAGAAAATCAATGACATGACCAGCAAACAACCCTGATCCAAATTCAATTTATGGTCGAAATTAAAAAAAAAAGAGAGTTCATTGGAAGCCTCTCCTCACCAAACAAAATGTATCAACTGCCATTCGGGAAAGTTGGAACCACTTTGATTATGAATATTGATTTAAATTAGTGAAATCCGGGCTTGAAATAAATAAGACTGTCATAAGCGCTCAAAGAAGGGTAAGTAATTATTAATTGTAATATTTTTGCTGAATTCCATAATACATTCTCCTTAGCATTGTTTTGAAAAAAAAGTTATGCTATTAATTTAGATAATTTAATGTTGTTAGTTTAAGTAATACTTCATGAAACCAGAATGTCCGGTTGTTAAAAAAACTGTTTTGCGTCTTATCTGTTATTAGTTTATTTACTGCTAAATAAAAAGCCACTTTTGACATTTCCTAACTGTGAAACATACATTATTTTTGCAGGGGAAGTGCCATAAACTTGAATAAATCTTTATGCTTATTGGTTAAACGCTCTCTCTCTCTCTCTCTCTCTCTCTCTCTCACACACACACACACACACACATGTACAAAAATACATGCACACATGCATATAAAGTGTTCTTAAATTCTTTCGTTTCAAGGAAGAATTACACAATATGGAAATAAATCTTTTAAAGCATTCTTATAAATAGATGATGCTTTAAAATATTGTCTTTCTATATTTCGCATTTTTTCCTTAAAACAAAAAATGTCAGAATATTATTTTATGCTTGAACCTTTTTTCGATGTTAGAACATAAAAGGGTCGGTAGAAAAGCTGACCAAGATACTCTCATGTAATGTGACTAAATGAGCTTAATTTTCAACATGGTCCCTCTTGTAGTATACGCACTTCTTCCATCACTGTTGCAGTGCTTGGATCCATTGGTTAAAAAGTCAACAGTAGACATGTTGTCATCACATGAACCTTTCAGCCGGTGAACTTTTCCATACATCGTTAAAACACAACAACATTGGTACTCACTGGGTGCCCCAAAAATCTGGCCTTGTGACACAACAAAACCAAGCTTAGAAAATAACTTCAAAAATATTGACAATTAATTTATTATGTCAGGTGCGTGATACATATAATCAGATGTCTAGGATTTACACTCTTATCTTTTTAGACAAATCAGCAGAGCACAGAGATTGGAAAATTCTAGAAAAATAGAATCCAAAACTTACTAGAAGAAAACTTATTCCCGAAACAAAAATAGGCTAAAAAAGTGGTTTTGGCGAATCTGATTGGTCAAGACGGGTCACGTGTGTGTAGTTTCAGATGACGTCCGTGTGTTGTTAACTCTGTTTGATCCGCTCATGTTTTTTCAAAATGTATGAGCGCCCGAATTTTTTCAACGGAGTGGGGGGGGGGAATGAGAAAAGTACAGATTGAATGACATGAACAGAGACTCACACTGCGAAGTAAGTCGCGAATTGACCTGCGAATGGATACGTATCAAGTCTCTTTCTCTCTCTCTCTCTCTCTCACACACACACATACACATATGTAAGTACAAATTTGCCACTCTCTGTCTCTGTCTTGACTACTGAGAACACATGTACACACATTCGTCTGACATATTTGTGCCACACACGCGCGCACACACACACACACATACATAATAGAGATATATGAACATTGATGTTAACATTTTCGAATCGACTGAAACAAGAGATGTTTGCTGTTTTTGTATTGTTAGTTCCTTGCTTGTCGATTCTTGAAATAAAATATAAAAGATATTTGTTTTCACATTCTTGTAAAATTTCTTTTTGTCTGCGTTGTTTATTCAAATTGTGTTGTCAATTTTGGGGTCGACCCAGGGATTTTTACTGCTAAGAAAACTTCGAGAACAACTCATCGTCTACAGATGCTTTCTATAAAGTATTAGACATGTATTCATCCCCAGCAATGAGTTAAATAGTATCACTTATGGGGTTATAGAAGATTTTGTCGTTTCTTTGCTTTTTTTGATATCTGTCTCCATTTTGGTTTCCTCTTATCCTATCTTAATTCGCTGGCATCTTCTTGTCGATGAAAGCCGCAAAGGAAGAAAAGGAAGAAAGGAAAGAGGCTGAGAGGGAAGATATTTTAAATTATTTCATTTGTGTTTTCGCACTGCTACTCGGTAACAAGGAATGTCTCACTGGCCTATTTGAGAACCATCATTTCTCCCAAATCAGGCGTTGAAATTCACTTGTTGTTTTCGGGTTTGATAGGTCCAAATTCGGGGTTTTTAGTCTATTTGGTGCTTTTGATATCGGTTCCTGTTAACAGATACGGCTGCAACTGGTAGAAGGATGAACCAGGGTGCCACTAAGTGGGCACATGGCTCCTTTATTAACTGCAGCTGAGAACAGAACCTTTCAATCCAACAGTCACTGCTGAAAGAGAACGGTTTTCTTTTTGGTGCCCTTAATTCCGTTTTTAGGCATGCGTAGTTCCAACTTCCTGTCAGAGGTTTCTGGGAACTTCCGCACTTTTGAGCTTTTACTTATTTTCTTTTTCTTATTTTCTATTCACTATACACTTTTGTTTTTCTACAAGGAAGACTTTGGTATCAAATAATCCACGAAGGTTGTTGCGCCTTTAAACAAAGAAACGAAACTAAACGCTTTTAAGAAGAAGAAGAAGAAGAAGAAGAAGAAGAAGAAGAAGAAGAAGAAGGGTTTAAACGGTATCAAAAATTGAATTTATATACACAAGTTAATATATTTGTTCGTGTTTAGGAAAGGTTTATTTGTTATGTGAAAGAAAACAATGTTAATAAATAATAGTGAATACATCATACAGAGTTCACCGATGTATGGAGTTTCGAAGGTGATTTATGTTGTTATTTACTATTTGACTCCATTCTGGGTTATTCTATTCTTACCCCACGGTATCTTGTTGGTTTAACTTCTTGGCTGTACATGGAAAGAAGATAGGAAGAGAAGGTTGGAGGCCAAGATATCTTTTATAGTTAAGTAAAGTTAGCGACCATAGTCGAGGGTGACCCGAAGGCTCCCTTTTCGATAGCTACTACACCAAGGTGTAGGGGAGGGCGCTACTCCATTCCCAGGATTGCTCCACTTTACCCTTGAACCGTACCTTATAATGCTGACTGTTAAGCAAGGTGGTATCAAGTTCCATTTTTAAAGTCTTTGGTATGACTCGACCTGGGATTGAACCCAGGTCTCCCGGGCCATTGGCGAACACTCTAACCGCTGGGCCAATGTCCGGGTATATCTTTTATATTTTGCCTTTAATTCTGGGTTCAACAACCATTCAGAGGGTGAGGAAATCAATCCTGAATTCAAATGAAATGGTTGCGTCTCCCAGTTAAGGCGTTAAAATGTGTTAGTCATTCTTGGGTATATATGTCTGAACCGAACTTGGTATTCAAGGCGTTAACAATGTGTTAGACACTTTTGGGAAGATATGTCCATTATTCGGTGTTTTCAGTCGAAGTGGTTAAGTCCATTACATGGTGTCTTAGTAATGATTTTGATGAGTCCATTATTTGGTGTTTTTTGTTGAGGGTCGTTGGTAAAAGAGACGGCAGCTACTCTTGGAAAGGTTAGCCAATGTGTCGTCAAAAGGCGGACGCATGGCGCCTTCCACCAGTAGCAAGAAAGATTTAGGTGTTGTTACTCCGGTGGTCACTGCTGAAAGAGAACAGGATTCTTTCTTTTACCGAGTGGATTCCTTCTTTGCGCATGCGTCACCCCTTTTCCTGTCGGGGGCTTCTATGAGTTTCTGTATTTTTTTTTTTTGTATTTATCTTTAATTTTGTTTTATTTTTCGCTTTACTTATCTATTAATTCCCTCAGATGAACAAAATGCCCAAGAATATAATAGTGTTCTGTTTCTGATCAAATATAATCGATTTTTGTGAGTCGTATTGAGTCCTGTTGATGTCTAAATATTGACGAAATAACCAAATTAAGAATTCTTATCTATATTTTCTTAGATGTACCAGAAAGAATTGCATTCGACGTTTAGTTTCTTTATTGGTCTAATAAAATAATGTTCGATTTATGCTGATTGTTATTTTTGGCATTCACATTATTTTTTAACAAGAGTGTTTTCACTTATTTACAGGCTGGAAGTGGGTGTTCACTTAGGACGAAGTAAATAAACTTGATACCTCAAGCAGCATTCTCGAAAAATACGATTTTAGTAAACTAAATCGTATTTTTTGAGAACGCTACTTGATATTTCAAGTTTATTTACATTGCAAGGATGCTTTTAATATGTTTTTCTATTTGTCACCGGTTGACCTGCAGATAAGTAACATGATATATACTCAAAGTAGAGAGAGAGAGAGAGAGAGAGAGAGAGAGAGAGAGAGAGAGAGAGAGAGAGAGAGACAGAGAGAGAGAGAGAGAGTATTTTATCATATCCTCCTTTATCTACTGTTGTTTAGTGTAAAATAAAGCGTGAAATAAAAACGATAACAAGTTTCTCTTGCTTACACAAGTGTTTTAGGCGTTTCCGATGAAATCACATCATTTTCCCTTGAAAGCAGTTTAAAAGAAATAGACTATTGTCGAGTGCCGATATTTTGGTGTTGAGAATTTGTCAATAACTTGGATAACATTTGAAAATGTTAAACATAGATTACGTTCCTGAATTTTCTACCAACACGTTGATCTGGGTGATTTTTGTTGCCACCCTTTTCATGTAAGTTTATTTTGATTGTACCCTAAAAGTAGATTATGAATTAAATGTGTATTATTCCAAACATTTCAGCAATTGCATTTTATCAAATAAATAGTTATTCTGCCTATCGTCTAATTGAATTTCCGATCATAGACATGGATTATTTTAAATATCCGAGAAACTACAACGAAAATTTGATACAATTCAATGAACAAGAAAATAAATATCAGTATTTTTATAAAGGATTTAAATTATTGCCTGTGAAATCTTCTGTTTGCATTACAATTTGCTGATTTTTTTACTTAATGTTTTCAAAAAATTTATTGTGAATATATTATAAGTATAAGTAAGTAATTTCCCTATTACTGCACGTCTATAAATCATTGATTTGTTTTATGATTTTTAAAAACTGAATCATTTAGAGTGTTTGTTTAGAATTGTTATTTGCCAGTATTAAAATCAGATTTTTCTATATCTAAATCAATGTGAAAATCGATCAAGACGTATGTAGTTTGTCACTGTAATTATTCGAATAGTCATCTGAAATTTTCATTATATAATGTTAGAACTTTGTGATTAATAGAACAGAGTTAAGTTCATTGACAGGAAGAACATTATGTTGGTAAATCAATATATTTTATGCAAAATAAACGCTTTTTAATCATTAAAATATAGACACGACTTATGTTAGCTTCTTCAAGGCAGTTAACTTAAAGGAAAAAAAAAAAAAGAACATTTATCGATGAAATAGAACAAAGTAGATTTGTTCTTATTGAACCAGAAATCTTGTTTTAACAAAGTAAATATTCATTATAGTAAAAGCAACATTAATTTTTCGTTAAAGAACTTTCTTTAATTTGAGTAAAAAGTTTTGATTTTTTATTGGAGTATGAAAAGCGAATATAATTTTTTTTAAATGCACATATAAACAAGTAGACACCCACAAATAAGGTCTATCATAAACAGTTTTTCTATCAATTCTATTATCTTGTTATCAATTTTTGTGTCATCGCAAGTAAAAAATGTGTGGCCTGAAGTTATCATTTTTTTTATTACAGTAAATAACCATATTGAATCGGATACGTCTGTCCGTCTGTCTGTCTATACGTCTGTTTGCCTATTGGTGATTTTTAATTCAATTCAAAGCCATGGATAGTATTAAAAAATATTCATATACATTGACATTTTTCAATGAGAGGGAATAAAAATTAACTCTTTGACAGAAATAAAGACAATTCTTAAAGAAAATGGTAAAATATACAAACTAAGAAATTATCTTAAATTGTAATCAGATAGTGTAACCCTCTCCCCCTCCATCACCCAAAAAATCTACCCCCCCAAAAAAAAAGGACAAAAAATGTAGAGCTTGACTTACAAAACAAAATCCTGTTTTTTTTTTGAGAACACGAGAAAAAGCCTTTTATTCTCTGATAAAAAAATAGCTTAACGTTTTGTTATCCTCATCATCTTGTCGTGCCACCAGCACGGATATCCCTGACCCTCTCTTGCCACTCTTCCCTATCGTTCATCGCTTCAGGCAGGTCCTCAGGGATACATCCTGTATCCTTACAGTGCTTCTGTATGTAGGTTCGAGCTGGTCGCCCTGCTTTTGTTCGGCCACGTGAGGGGGTCCATAGGATAACATCACTAAGGAGCTCGTCCCTGTTTCTCCAGCAGTGTCCTGCATATCTGGTTCGTTTAACTTTTATACTTTTCGTGATGGGTGGTAGGTGACCGTACAGCTGCTGCTTTGTGGGGTGTTGCCTCCAGGACTTGTTCAAAATTGTTCGCAGCATTCTTGTGTAGTTGCAGTCAAGCTTTTTCTCTATCCGTTTTGTCAGCATCCATGTAGTGCATCCATATAGCAGTATCGACACGACTGCTGCTTGGAAGAAACTGCGTTTGATTTCATCGGTCAGGTCTGACTTCCATATGACCAATAGCCTCCCAATAGCTGTCCATGCCTTCGTTAGTCACGTGTCGATGTCTTTTTAGGTTGATGAGACACTGCTTCCTAGGAAGGTGAACTTGTCAACTAGTTTCAGAGAGCTACCGTTTAGTGTGGAAATATCACTATTGTCCTAAATTTTGAAATGTATTATCATTATTATTTCGCAAATTGTTTGAATAAGAATTTAAAAAAAATCTTTGCTCGTTTCATCAGTTCACTTTGTTTTAATATTTGAAAGAAGAAGAAACTAGCGAAACTAGTGGGTTAGTTTCTTCGCAAAAATCAGACTTTTTGAAAAAAACATGAGTGAAAGTTGTGTATAATATTCCATCCAGTTTTGGTTAGGAACAACAATAAAGCAGCCAACCTATCAATATTAATCTTGAAAAACATGAAAAGTCATCATTTTATGTGATACCATCAAATCGGCCATTTCTGAACACGTATAGAAATTAAAAGAAGCAATAAAGATCAGATAATAGATAGGGAACCTCTCTAGAAAAATGAACATGACTGAAGCTGAATACATTAGTCTGAAAAACGACTGTATAAACAAATCTTACGTAAGAGTTCAACACAAACAGTAAGTGCCTATTCTAATTAAGTAAAAAACAACTGTGAAGACTTTTTGCAATTGATACAGTGACTCAAAAATATTTGGAAAAAGTGATAGTGTATTGGTATGCATAGAGTCAGATTTTTGTGGAGGTGCTTATAGTGTAACGGTTATTTTCGTTGGAAATGAATCCTGGACGAGACTGTTTGTATTTTCCACGGCGCTAATACTTTTGAAAAGGTATGAAAACTATTCTTTCTCCAGCTATGAAAACTGGTTTAGGAGAAGAAAGACCCTGAATTCAAGCTTGTTAAACTCCCCTTAGAAATGACCTTGTGTCGTATCCGTCTCGTGTAGAGGGGTTTAAGTAAAGATATACATCGGGTCAGATTTTTTCTGTCTAATTCTTATCTCTATGACGCTTCCAGTGGTGGAAGAAGTCCAACAACAATTTTTGGTCTGGTGTCAGCGTCTCACTTGCAGCAAGACGTATAGCATCCTACTGTCTGGAGTAAAACTAAGCACTCAAAAGATATTTTTATTTATACAGAAAATATATTGTGTTGTATTTACATACGTAAATGTTACTACTTGCTGAGATAATTGTCGTCTAGATGTAAAACTATTTGCAAATCGATGAATTACATCACAGAAAAAGGCTAAGGAAAGTATCGGTATTAAGCAACACAAGGAAAAACCAGTGAGAATTAAAATGTCTTTTAATTAGTTATAGTCTGCAAGACTAGCTCGTTAAGCATTACACCACAGCGAGACGCCAGAGTGTATCGGTTAAACGTGACGATCAAATCAACAAGGATGAGAATATTAGTTCGAACAACTGTTGGAATTATTAGTGATCTTTTCATTAAAAAACAAAACCAAGCGGAAAAAAACAAAACAAAACAAAACAAAACAACCCCCCAGCACCCCCCCAACAAAAAAAAGCAAAAACAAACAAAATGAAAAATAAAACAAAACAAAAAACACAGCAGCAAAAAACAAAAAACAAAACAAGAAACTATGTTTTTTTTTTTAATTAAAAGACTATACACATTGTGATTGACTGCAGAACTTATTTTTCCATTTTTTTAAACGCAACTTTTTGTCGAGTTTATTGTAATTTGCCGCTGAATAAACAAACAATCAGTTAGAAGGAATGGAGAATACTGAAATTATTTGTGTTTTATTGTTTCATATTTTTTTTCAGTTATGGGATATGGCCATACACTTATTTGAAGAAATATGGTATTCCGGGGCCATTGCCTCTGCCATTTATTGGCAACTTGCCACTGTTGGCATTAAAGGTAGGTCGATGGAATTTTTAGATTTTCTTATAAGAATGAATCTTCGTATTCACTTCCTATAAAAATATTTTGCTCGATGTTTAATAGTGTTATTTTGCATTTGGAGAAAACTGTAAGACATTTTAAACAATTAAAATGTAAGATATGTGACTTGAGTTAATTTTTAGGTAATCATTTTGGGTAAAAAAAAGATAAGTCTTAGTTAATCGTATATTATTCACCGCTCACATACAAAAAAAAAACCCTGAAGGAATAAATGGCCACTACAAAAAACCCAAATAACTAAAAAAGAAAAAAAAAAAAAGAAAAAAGTAAAAACAATATAAAACAAAACACAAAAAACAAAAGCACGACAAAACCCAAAACCAAAAATGAGGCGTATATTAATGAAATCAATTATGTCGTTATATATCAGTAAAAAGAGTGTTCGTCACTGGTCCTGAAGACTGGGGTTCAATCCCAGGTCGAGTCATACCAAAGACTCAAAAATGGTACTTGATGCCGCCTTACTTAATACTCAGCATTATAAGGTACGGATCAAGGATAAGTGGAGCAATCCAGGGAATGGTGTAGCGCCTACACCTCGATGTAGTAGCTATTGAAAAGGGAGCCTTCGGGTCATCCTCGACTAAGGGAGACAACTTTACTTTTTACTTATATCCGTAAAACTGACGATATCTTTTTGTTACTAGTTCCCCTTGATGATGTTCCTATTTTATAAGATCTTTTTCGTTTATTCTTTCTTTATCTACTTTATTCATTTATTTTTTGCTGAACCATTCAACTTTATTATTTGTGACATTTTTTTCTCTTTAGGAAAAAAACATCTGAAATTTTACATAACCTTTCTTTCATTGTCTTGTTTAATAAATTCCTTTCAATGCATCATTTACTTTGATTCTTCGAGAAAAAAACAACAACAAAACAAAAAAATAAAAACAAAACAAAGCACCCCCCCAAAAAAAACCCAAAACAAAACAAAAAAAACCCAAACAAACCCAAACACTAACTAGAACTTACCATCGATACAAAAGAATCATTTTAATGTTGTTAGAACTAGATGCAATGCAAGTCTTGAAATCTTATGCAGGGCAGACGAGTACGTGAACTTGTTTAATATATTCTTCTCAGATAACTCATGAAAGAAAATGATTATAACTTTAGTGACTTTGGTAATCCGTTCGAGAGGGTTGAGTTATATATAGAGAGAAGGTGACCTTAGAATTGCCAATTTAATCCTGAGGAAAGATACGGCCCTTGCAGTGAGATGTCTAATTATTTGATCCTCATAGAAAACAAAATCAGCAGAAACTTATTTTAGTTCTTATAAAAGTTTTAATTTTTTACAAAGCCAAGAATTTGTCTCGAAATGAATATCCCTTATCATGCAAGTTCTTTCTTATTTTGCCAAATCAAAGTCATTGGTTGATTCATTTGTCGATGGAGTGGTCATTTTGATAATGTTTTAATGCAAACATGTATTTCTGTTGGCAATCACGTAAATTCCGACTCTTTTTTATATTTGGTAAAATTTCCCACTATATTTTGCTTTGATATGATAATCTTTTATTTTATTGATAAGTCTTTTTGTTGTTGTTGCGAAAAAACATTTTCTATCCGATCTTGAAGCTCTAAATCATAGTAAATAAAAGTAATAATTTCTATCCGATCTTGAAACACGAAATCTAATAGGAGTTAAAATAATTTTAGATATTGGATATTGTATAACTGTATTAGTCAATTAATAACGCTTGAAATATTCTTATCTGAACATATTTTATGATTTGATACATTTAATTTGGCCACAAATTTCTTATATTTCTTTGAAAAATCATGGATTAGCCAATATGTGCTCATTATAGTTCTTATGTATTTAATGAATGCTTTTTTTTTTCGTTTTTAGGGTGTACCAATGTCAGCCGACTACTTGTCCCAGCGATTTGGGCGAATGGCAGGGTAAGGTCAAATCTATTCTTTTCTTTAACATTAAAATGCTGCCAGTTTCTTTATAGCATTTGTTCTTAAAATAGGTTAGCGGCCATTTTGACTTTATTGTTGTAAGATTGTGCTACGTGACTAAATCAGTACGACGTTACAGCCGGGTATTTATCAGACTTTCCCACCTAGTCCAAATGCAACACAAGGCCATTTTAATGAGGGGCCGCGCACAGGTGGAGACCCATGCAAGACAGGAACAAAAAATCTTGGCGCCGTCGGTATTCCTTTAATGGGGCACTTCAACCTTACAAAGCAGTTAAAGCTTGGAGGAAGGCCCCCTTGAAGCCGAGAATTAATCGATTTCAACCACCCGGCACGAATGCCAAGCGGCCTCCATCAAGTTCACACCAGTCGACACCGATCCACACCGAGAGTTTCAGTCGGTATTAGTGATTACGACGTCACAGGTGAGTTCAGAGAATAAAACACGAAGTAAAAATAGACAGAGTTTTTACGAGTTCTCCTTACAACAGTTACTTGTGGAGGTTTCAACAAAATCAAACCAATAAACAAACATGGAAACAAATTTTTAATGTTAATAATTTGTGCCTCCCCGTTTTCAAAGTCAAATTATTAGACAAAATGTTAACACACACACATACACATACATATATATATATATATATATATATATATATATATATATATATATATATATATATATATATATATATTGTTTATTTGTAGGAGAAACAATTTAAATACCTATGTATAAAAATTAACAAATTGACTGAAAAATGATCTCTTCTTGAACACGTCTTCTAGAGTAAAGTTCGCCATTCATGTCAAGCTTGTTCACTAAATTTAAACTTAATTTATAACCAACCGTTTAAATTAATGATTAATAATCTTTCGTTACAGATACTACATTGGACGATATCCCGCAGTCATCGTTAATGATCTCGACATGATACAAAAAATATTGATCAAAGATTTCTCCACGTTCTCGAACAGATACGTAAGTTACATACATGCACTCAGTGTATATATGAACAGACTTTTGAGAAAGGTCACCGTTTAGGGGTACAATATATTTGTATGACCCAGGCACATTTCAATGCAAACATAATTTACTAGCACTCGTTTCAGGTAAACCAGAATAAAGGACTATCGAGCATATATCACACAAATAAAAATTTCTTAGACTTTGATTTTTTACGAGCACAAATCATTAAAACCTAATTTAGTTGATTGCTGATCATAATGTGTTGAATTTCATTCATTTTCGTAGTCATCTACTCCCTCTTACAATTGAGATTATTAAATTGATAACGAGGCTGCATTATACTTTCAGTTCAAATTTCTATGATTGTAAATTGTATATCTGATTTTGGGAATTCTATTGTCATTCAGTGTTTGGCCTGTTGTGACATTACTGACTTTCTTCAATAAAGGATGTACACAAGTAAGAAATGTTTTTTTTCTTTTATTGAATCTGAAGATCTTTGCACCGACTAAAAATGAAAGCTAAAAAGATTCAAGAACGGTAAGTTTTCATTTTAGCCGACCTATTCACAAGTCTTAACAAAATACATACACTTAGCAACTTCTTATTATGGAAGCAGTAAAATAAATCTCATGTAAAATATCAAAATGGTTTAATGGTTATATAGATTCATCGAATACAGTTCCAGGAAACTCACTGTAAAATACAAGGCGAATCATGACTTGTAGATGATTCGATATTAGTTTAGTCTCTTTATTTTGTCAGTTATTATATTAAAAGAATCAGAAAGTATTACCGACATTCTTTATACAGATATAAATTCAAATTTTATATAAAATATATACAGACGATTTGTCGAAAAGTTTATCTTGGTGCTATTATCATTCAACACTCTTTTGTATTGCAGTAGTAGACAATATATATTAGGTATTGGGGAGAGAGAGAGAGAGAGAGAGAGAGAGAGAGAGAGAGAGAGAGAGAGAGAGAGAGAGATGTTTGCAACAATAAACAACAGAAATTTAGTGAATGAGATGTGACAAAGCTTGAAGGAATATCTATGATGTTCAGTGGAAGATTCTTTATTTGTGTATGATACTATATTAAAGATGAATAAAATAGTCCTATTAATTGAAAGGCTTTGGAACGTTGCTGCGATGCTTTTTTGTAATGAACGGAACAACTTTTATCTGGGTTGTTCAATAGCAAATATGTGTTCGATGAGGATGTTTGTAACTGTTGGACTGGTTGGCACAATCAAAGTTTTATGCATTTTGGTCTCAATTACAATTGGTCCCAAAATTTATTTATTTCATCACATGACTAGCTTCGTACTAGGTCTGAGTGAATGTGAGATTTTGTCAGGTCTACTGCCTTACTATCTGATATCTCAGATCTATTTTCAGGTTGTATGCAATGCTTGATAGATTTTCTGTGCACCTTTTAAATGAAACGTGTAGATCAAAAAAAGCATTTAAAAATATTTAAGGAAATGTTTGGAGTGGTAAAACTTTTATTTGAAATTATGTGAATTGCTCTCTGCAATGTCTATGCATTTTTAATTTGTTAATCTTATTAATCTTATTCCCATTTGAAGGATTTTGATTAGTCCCAAATCATATTTCTATTTTTGGAGGTAACGACACACATCATAAACTGGTATGAAGACTTTATGTTAGTATTATTATATTATTGTAGAATGTTGCTTGATTTTTTTTTGTTTTCTTTGACAGCACATTTTGCCCCCAAAAGGAATATTCCTTAACTCCATATTTTTTGCAAAAGATGACCATTGGAAATCCATGCGTTGTATTTTGTCACCAACCTTCTCAACCGGTCAGTTAAAAGAGGTAAGATTCTCTTGCTGGACTTTCACATAGGCCTGTTATATATTTTCTAATATATACACATGCTCCTATAGGTATATGAATATATTGATTGAGTAATTTTAATATATTTTATGATAATGAAATTTTTATTAATTAAAATCCACAGATTGTTCCTTTGATACAGAAAGTAATGAATAACACCAAGGAGAATTTATCAAAAATCGCTGATAGCAAGGGAACATTTGAAGCAGTTTCGTAAGTTTTGTTCATATTCAAAATTGATTCTTTCGTGAAGTTTATTTCCTAATATTTGAAAGAATGGAATCTTTATTCTGTTGAACCCGTTTACTTCCTGTTTTGAGATTTTTTGATAAACGCGCTGGTTAGCAATGAGCTTCCGGTATGAAAGAAGTAAAAATAGTAATGGTTGTGTCCGTCCACATTCACTGTTGTCAATAGAGGAGATTCAAAATACGCATAGGCATTTTGGTGAAAGGATTTGTCTAGAGAAAATCAGTTATAAAAAACAAAACAAAACAAAAAACAGCAGTGGCAGCAGCAGCAGCAATAACAACTACCGTCTAAACAGGAAAATAAGCCGAAAAATAAATTTAAATTAATTGTGACTTTTAAAGCATACAAAAGCATTGATCCATCATTCCGAAAGAAATATATTTCATTGTTTTATACTTACATTGTCTTTTTATATCAAAATGAATAATGAAGAATAGGTGACTTTGTGAATTAGAAGAAAAGTTTTTTCTACATTTGGATTAATATAAAAAGATGAAAAGAAAACCCATTTACATAAATTAATTTTAATACTAAAATTTACGATTTGCTGCGGAGGAAATTTTCGCTGCTAATCCTTGAAGCGCGAATATTAAAAAAATTACTTAAAATATCTCTTACACAAATTTTATGATAGTTATAAAATTTCTGAAGTCAATAAAACTTGTTATAATAAATTTTGTTGACTTTTTGTGAACAGTATAAAATTTTCTCCATTATTTGAATTTCAATACTTGGACAAAAGTTTTTCCTGCGTTATATAAAATTAGAACAAGAATTAACAAAAAAATAGTTTAACTGTGATAATATCTATCTATCTATCTATCTATCTATCTATCTATCTATCTATATATATATATATATATATATATACAGATTAGTGTATATATAATGTGTGTGTGTGTGTGTATATATATGTATTTATATGCAAACTTTGCATTGTTTGGAATTAATTGCAAAAATCATTTTCATCATCATCATCATCATCATCATTTCGCGCCTCCAGCGCGGATCTCCCTGACCTTCTCCCTCCACCATTCTTTATTGTCCATCACTCCCGGTAGGTCTTCAAGGCTACATCCTGTATCGGCACAGAGCTGTTGTATGTAGGTTCTACCAAGTCGTTCTGCCTTTGCTCGCCCTTCTGAAGTGGTCCACTGGAGTACGTCACTTATAAGTTTGTCCCTACTTCTCCAGCAGTGTCCTGCATGCCTGGTCCATCTAACTTGGATAGTTTTCGTGATGGGTGGTTAGTGGCTGTACAGTTGCTTCTTTGTGGGGTGTTACCTCCAGGACTTGTTTAATATTGCTCGCAGTATTTTTGTGTAATTACCGTCAAGCTTTTTCTTCATGTGTTTTGTTAGCGTCCATTTAGTGCATCCATACAGCAGTATTGATACGACCGCTGCTTGGAAAAACTGCGTTTGATTTTATCGGTCAGGTCTGACTTCCATATGACCGATAGTCTATCGATAGCTGTCAATGCCTTTGTTAGTCACGTGTTGATGTCTGTCTCGGTTGATGAGACACTGCTTCCTTGGTAGGTGAACTTGTCTACTAGTTTCAGAGAGCTACCGTTCAGTGTGTAGATGTCGCCTCTTTGATTAAAGCACATGTATTCCGTCTTGTCTGCGTTGACATTGAGGCCTATGCCAGCAGCTGCTTGATCCAGACTATGTAGCAGGGTCGGCTTGGGTGGGTGTATTTGCCAGAAGCACTTTGTCATCGGCGTAGTTCGCGTCTGTAATTGTATGTGCGAGGTATCTTCTGCTTCTTTTCTTTGTCAGCTTGAAACCATTGTCTTTTATTTTATCAATAGACGTTCTAAGCACGTAGTCTAGACAGATGATAAAGAGGTATGGGGCTAATGTGTCACCTAGCAGCACACCTGCTATAAAGACTAAGTAGTCTGTGTCTCCATCCAGGGTGCAGACTTTTACTTTCGTGTTTCTATATAGCATCATTATTGCTGTGATGGTTTCTTTGGGTAGGCCGTAGATGAGTAGAATTTGCTCCATCTTCCCTCTGTGTATGGAGTCAAAAGCCTGGGAAAAGTCGACAAACAATATTGTTGCCTCTAGGTTTTTGCACGTACACCTTCAAGAATTCGACGGATAAAATTTGTGATGTCGGGGATCGATTTCTCCGAAAGCCGTTTTGGTTCTTCCTAAGCATCTTCTCAAGTTTGGGTTCTATGTGGTTGCGTAGTAGAGCATTGTATATCTTGGCAGCTATGGATGTAAGGGTTATGCCGCGGTAGTTCCAGGCTAATCTGAAGTCACCCTTCTTAGGAAAGGGAGGATGCACCCCTTTGCCCATCTGTCTATTGGGTTTTGATTATATACGGCATTACAGTGTCGGAGCAGTATATCTTCGAACTCCTTGGTCTTTCATACTTCTGGAGGTATTTCATTAAGCCCTTGCTGCTTTTCTATTTTTAATTTTTATTAGTACTGAGTCGAGTTTTTCTTGTGTAAACTGTCCTAGTTTGATGTCTAATTGTTCAAAAAAATTA